>JAECUM010000017.1:0-165171 GCA_016617855.1 Megalonaias nervosa
ATCTTTAAGTTTAGCTATATTTACTTCATTTGTTTCTTACTTATAACGGTTGTGTAAAAATATCACTTAAAATTCCGAAGTGTAGATGAATGAGTTAGTGTATGTAAAAAATAAAACTGTATTTAACCAATGATACGGACTATGTGAACATGTTGGACATTCGACGCCATTCTATCCGATGCGACTGACATCAGCCCTACAAACCTTCGGCAAGAATATTTAAATTTTTATTTATGAATCAAACAAAATGTAAAGTGTCGCAGTTATCTTGTACATTTCTTTGGAAGTAAAAATGTGCCATAGTTTTGGAACCATCCCATTTATATACGGATAATTGGTTGATAAATCAATTAAATGTTGTTGTTGCTGTTGTTGTTGTAGGGTTTAACGCCATTTTTCAGCACAAGATAGGCTGTACATGGCGGTCAGTATAAATGGTGGAGGAAGAACCCGGGGAAACCCCGGAAAGAACCACCGATCCACGAGAAGCTACTGGCAAGCTTTCTCACATACCCACATTGGCCGAACCCGAGACTCGAACCCACGCAGACAGAGGTGAGATGGCAGTGATCAGTAACAGTGAGCGCCTTAACTCGGCCACTCGGGGCCCCATTAAGTAACGTAACAGACGCGAAAATAAAGGGTTTAGTGGCAAGGTCAAGATACATTTTCAGCAGAGCGTAAAAAAATCAATGTGGTGAAATATCGTTCAATCACAATGACATTTTTAAATAACGTCTCTACTCGCTTATAAATCTAATCTAACTACAGACATCATAAACCCTAATCTGCCCTTGCATACTCAGATCAGGGTCTATGTTGTTTTGTTCTACTTATTACTCCTAACAAACTGCATTTACCCAGATCTGTCGGCTCATTAAGCGACGACAGATTTGGGTCTATGCAGTTTACAGTTGGACGAGACTTATAAGCGAGTACATACGGTATGTTAGGTTTGTAATAACCTAGTCACAATGTAGAAGAAGCAACAGGTCGTGCAACACTTCTCAAACCTGGACGAAGAGCTCCAAAACGTTTCGCAAGGTTGAAGGCAGTGACCATTAAGATAGTTACTTGTTATATTACAGTGTACTAAAGTTTGTAAACTCGTTAAGATATTCAGGTTTATCGCAGAAAGATTTTATATGATGGACACTTCATACAAGCGGTATAGATAATTTTGCTTTCTTCACGTTCATGGAATCATTTGCATATACGATGATGTCACTGAGCCTTCAAGTCTCCTATTATTCATTTCACTGTTATCTATTTATTTATTTATTTATTTATTTATTTATTTATTTATTTATTGTATAGGAATGGCGTACGGATTGCTTGCATCCTTGACACCGGTGCACGGTTTGTACACGTCTTTCTTCCCGGTATTAGTGTACTTCTTCTTTGGCTCATCAAAGCATGTTGCAATGGGTAGGTATCTTTTTTAAACGTGTGCTTCATTTTCTTTCTTTTTCTCTTGAATAAAAGGGAAAAACGAAAAGCAGGACAATTATAAAGTATGCTTAAAATACCCAGACCAGCCCTGTTTTGTAAAGTTTGATCGGCGTTATTTTGAAACATTAGCGGAAAGGGAACAATTGAATTACATATGCTGTAGACGACAGTCATAGCATTGAGTTCATGCACATTTGTATATTAATTTGATTAATGCGAAAGATCTTATATTATACCAGTGTTACTTTTATCAACGGCATACCACGATCAAATATATTAATTTGAATTCCCAACTTTGAAATCAATCCAACTGATCGTATCTGAAATGTATGTAGAGAGCTGTCATACGGACTACTTCTGCTTTTTACGAAATAATTAACCGAGGAGCTTCTAATGCATCCAACTGCTTTTTTTTATTTGCAACCTCTCGCTCAATTCTATGGACCATCCAATAGCTGAAATAGCCGATGTGGTCCGAATAGATTGGGGCTTCTAGTTTCCAAAGACATTTCTGGCGAACCAAAATGAATGATTTTCTCATAAGTAAATTACTGCGTTGACATACATCCGAAGCAGTTTGACTCACAGAACCGATACTCCGATTGCTTCCTTTGATTACTTCAAATCATTTATAAATAAAATAGGCACTCAACATCCTGCAAATATATTTTACATGTACAGGAACATGGGCTGTAACATCGCTTATGATTGCGTCCGCCTTAGGTGAGCACGTCGAAAATCCATCTACTATAGTTACAGTAAATGGAACGAATGGCTCGTCGGTTGAAATACCATCAGACAAAGAGGCAGTTATGATTTTAAAAGTAAGCCTTGCAACGGCCTTGACCTTCTGTGCTGGAATATTTCAGGTTGGTAAAAGCTACGTATAAGACCACAAAAAGACACGGAACGCACACTCAATATACATTCACTCTTGCGAGGGAAACTTGTATGTTTTCACTGTATAAATCGACGAGTCTTTAAAAAGGTGTGCAAATTATTTGATATTTGCAGGCATGGTTCACTCTCTAAAAAAACTCTACAAAGGCTTTACTTTGAGTATCATTCAAATATATACACCCAAAGAAATAATTAAGTAATTTCAAATATCACACAATAATTGTTGCTTATTCGCTCCAAAATTTCTTTCATTGATATTGGATTCTGTAATTTCTATTTTTGGTGGTAGCATGCTTTTTTTCAAGCAAATAAAAGATGTGATAGTTAGCACGAAACGTGCAGATAACAAATTGAATGTGTAAAGATGAGGTATTTAGATTCCGAGTCTTGGCTTGGTGTTACAAGCAGATTTTCTCGCCTTCAAAAAGAGAATAATTACAAATCATTGAGAGCGGTTTTGCGGATCTTCTTATTTTAGTTTTTTCCCTAAATTATGTTTGTCTATAGGGAGAAAGAACGCTCACATGCCCTAAAACTTCGCGAGATATCTAATAGGTCACACATGTTTGTGCAAAAAATACGTTTTTTTCGCATGAAGGATGCTGCGCTCACTTCCATGGTTTTTCCTATTTTACAGCAATTGCATTTCAGCTATTATCTCTAGTGATAGTCACGATCGCATGACCTGTTTCACATAACTTCGCTTAATGATAAAGACCCGATGTTAGACCTAAGAGGCAAAAACGGAAGTTAAACTAAGAGCAAAACACAACAAAACAATGGGCGCCTGAAATTCCAAAGGAGCTAGAGGGGGCTGTAAACGTAAACGAAAGTACATCAACAAGTTATATCAAACAAGTATGAGAACTAAGATTTTCATGGCTGGCAATAGGTAAATTCAAATTTTCAGAAATAAAGATGCAAGATAAATTAAGTCGTAAATTGGCTCGACATCACATGCTATTGGTGATTTTATGCTATGCAAAGGATGATATAAAAAAATTGCTTGAAGCAAATTAATGTAATGTTTATGTACGTTCCTGGCGACATCATGATTACGGTGATAACTGATTACGTCTCTTTTATAATAAGAAAATAGAAAAATATATAAGGTATTTAGATAAAATGAAAATGCACAAAATATTACAAATGTTACCCTTTTACATTTAGGGTTTACTAGGAGTACTGCGGTTGGGTTTCATCACTATCTACCTTACGGATGCCCTTGTGGGCGGGTTCACAACAGGTGCAGCTGTGCACGTGTTCACCAGCCAACTTCAGGCCGTGCTTCAGGTCAAAGCCGACAGATACAGTGGCGCATTTAAGTTAGTCTATGTAAGTCTTTTCCACTTTAATAAACGTGAAAAACGTTGGGCTACTGCTAAAATTTTCACCAAAATAAAACCGATATCATTCCACAATGAGACAAAAAAGGTATCCAAACCAAATAGTACAATTAGAATTTTCTCTGACTTTTACAAAGTATAAAAATGCATGCCGTTGATGATTTTCTTGTTCTGTTTTCTAATGATATTGTAAATGACCCCTCCTGCAAACCTAAAGTCATTAGTAAAATTAGGACAATCCAGGTTTAAATTTATCAGAAAATAGATAACAAACAACACTAAAAGTTAGTACATTGAATTTAAAAGGAATGAAAACATTGAAAGTATTTCAATCGAACGCGTCATCTCCTATGCGTTAAACATTACAATAACTGTACTATGTATAATTCCATGGGGCATTTAAATGATAGGAAGGCATTGTATAATTCCATGGGGCATTTTAATGATGGGAAAGCATTGTATAATTCCATGGGGCATTTAAATGATGGAAAAGCATTGTATAATTCCATGAGTCATTTAAATGATGGGAAAGCATTGTATAATTCCATGGGGCATTTTAATGATGGGAAAGCATTGTATAATTCCGTGAGGCATTTAAATGATGGGAAAGCATTGTATAATTCCATGAGGCATTTAAATGATGGGAAAGCATTGTATAATTCCCTGGGGCATTTTAATCATGGGAAAGCATTTTATAATTCCGTGAGGCATTTTAATGATGGGAAAGCATTGTATAATTCCGTGAGGCATTTTAATGATCGGAAAGCATTGAATAATTCCGTGAGGCATTTTAATGATGGGAAAGCATTGTAGAATTCCGTGGTGCATTTAAATGACTGGAAAGCATTGTAGAATTCCGTGGGACATTTCATTGGTGGGAAAGCATTGTAGAATTCCGTGGGGCATTTAAATGACGGGAAAGCATTGTATAATTCCGTGGGGCATTTTAATGACGGGAAGGCATTGCATAATTCCATGGGGCATTTAAATGATGGGAAAGCATTGTATAATTCCATGGGGAATTTTAATGATGGGAAGGCACTGCATAATTCCATGGGGAATTTAAATGATGGGAAAGCATTGCATAATTCCATGGGACATTTTTATGATGGGAAAGCATTGTATAATTCTATGGGGCATTTTAATGATGGGAAATCATTGTGAAATTCCACGGGGCTTTTTTAATGATGGGAGAGAAATGATTGATTCGGAAACACGCTCATCAAGATATATTTAGGTTCATTCTAACTGTGGTCGTGTCAGTTTATAAATATACAACGTAAACATGAATATGTTGTCCTGACGGTCATAGTATCGCAATGGTCTTTGAAAGACGTAACAAAGCAACCCCATTAATCTTGTCCTTTGATTTTAACAGCACCCATTTCTAGGAGCGTTTCATTCTTTTGTTAAACTTATCTGCAAAATCTAATAACAATATGTTTATGGAAACTGAAGACATACCCAGTTCATAAAACTTCAAAACATTTACTTCATAGGTTAAATACAGTTAATGTTGTGGCCTTGACTTTTGAACCATTTGGACTTATTTGGTCTGACATTCCTGAAGATGCTCCAGGCGCAAAGTGAATCAGGTTCCGAATATGATGACTATTTATAGACACATGATATAACTTATTTTTAATAAATGCGCTTCTGACTACGGTCACCTTGATCTTCAACCTTTTGCCATTAAAGACCATTAGAGATATTATGTAAAAAAGTAGTAAACTTCTTTTGCGACGTCTTGTAACATTTTTGTTCATTGCAACGGTAGATACTGCCATATCCAAAAACTGAATCCATAGACATCCTTCTTACAAATACACATCTGCATAGTGGCCTCGAATTCTACTGAGACAATAAGAGGATATTAACCTTGAGAAAAAAGGAAGAAATAAACATGAATCAAAACTTGAAGGTGGAAGGACGGTCAGAAGATTGATCGACATTCGTAGCAAGTGAGACGAAAGTGTCTTGCAAGCTGTGTATCACCCGAAAAGAGAGGACGATGACAGATTAACAACAGCCTCTCATAAACGTTCATATCCAACTTAACCTAATGTGAAGACGACGTCGACAACGACGAAACGCTAATTGCCATGTCATTTTCTTTTGCAGGAAGGATAACAATGCCTACCTATTCTTACTGGTGGAATAATCTTACTCATTTCAGACATACCGTGATTTCTTCGAAAGAATCTCTACCATCAACTGGGCTACTGTTATTACCTCTCTCGTCTGCATTATCGTCTTGCACATCGTCTCCAATTACGTCAATCCCAGTGAGAAATTCAAAAAGATATCAAAAGTTCCCATACCAATAGAACTGATTGTGGTGAGTTTACTTGACCAATGTTGAGTTCTTTGCTGTACAAAAGACGACTAGAATTATTTCATGATTCTTTCTAGCAGATAGGCTTGTCATTTTGTAAGACCCTTATACAGTTACTATTCCTTTGAATGACTTCGTCAATCGAGGACGAATGTGTGAATAAGTTGAGAGGCCAAAATCAAAATGCACAGAAACGCGCATACGCAGATACAAACTCAAAGAACAGCATTTATTTCTCGGTGAAGTGTAAGCGTCCGTAGCTGAGATGTCGAGAAGGTTTGCTTGTAAAATTAGAAGACACGGAATTGAATACATACTGAGGCTATTTAATTTTCCTTTTTTTTTTTTTTATTGCAAAATGGAATTCCAAAAGATTGCAAGAAGGAAAAAGAACAACAGCAATAACAACAATAATTAATGTGCCTCATCGTTCGGCGTTGCCTGAAGTAAAACCATTGGAATAATAGGGCCGACTGTCAACTAATCCTACCACATGAATACGTAACGCATACACCTAATATGGAAAGGGTTTGAAGTGGAAAGGAAGTAGAAAGAACATACTAAAGTTCATGATATCAAGAAAAAGTGACCACTGCCACTCTTAGAATCCTAAATATGCCACTTTTACAGATGTGAAATATTTTGACCGTCTTTTAGTAACCATTATATATGTAACAGGTTACCGTTTCACCTGACGTGCCACGCAAATGATAATTGCATGTTGCACACAAATAGGTTGCCGTTTCACCTGACGTGGCACGCGAATGATAATTACATATCAAACACAATGAAATAAGCTGCCGTTTCACCTGACGTAACACGCAAAATATAATTACATGTAGTACACAATGAAATAGGCTGCTGTTTCAGCTGACGTGGCACGCAAAATATAATTACATGTTGTACACAATGAAATAGGCTGCCGTTTCAGCTGACGTGACACGCAAAATGTAATTACATATTGTATATAATGAAATAGGTTGCCGTTTCAGCTGATGTGGTACGAAAAGATAATTACATGTACACAAGTGATTTAGAAATATTCTCTATACCCACAAGACTTGAGAATTTATGAACTTATTATTATTATTATTATTATTATTATCATGTACCCTCACGCTGTTAAAGAAATTTGAGCAAACATTGATTTTGGTCTGACAATTTTATGATTTTCTAAAATTGAAAGCTGATAACTACTGTGATTAGACTGATTTCTAAAAATAGTGGTGCTTGACCAAATACTAGTAAAACAACGTAGATATTTTAGATCATTTGGTAAATATTTGTATTTGCAGGTAATTTTCGGTACTGTAGCTTCCTATTTCATCCAGCTTGAGAAGGAGTTTGGTGTTTGTGTTGTCGGTGATATTCCTCGAGGGTAGGTAATATGGGGAAAATGATAGTTGAAGCAAAGAAAAAAAAAAAAAAAAAAAACGAGGCATCACAAAGCCACATATAAAACTACTAAAGTAATAAAAAGGCATCGACGATCGGGGCCGTTATTGACGAATCGCCAGAACTAAGATAACCACATCTACTTGTTGGTATAACATTTTATGTACAACCAACATTTCCTTTTTAAAAATGTTTTCACTTTATTAGAGATATAATTTCGATCGATAATGCACACAACAGGTGTCATTACATAATGATTCACGCGTTGTCCAGGACAAGAATGGCTTGCAGCCCACTACAGTTTTTAATAATCAACAATTGAAGAGCTGCTTTGGTGGGTAGGTGGCGTTCGGGGATTCGTCAACTGGGATAACTCGTACAATACATGTGCATAATAAATTCAATATTGTCTTTTGTATGAAATATGATTGTGATGAATAATTTAAAAAAAATATAAATTCATTACCTAATCTGAGATGTGCTTTCAAAAGTCAAGTAAAACAAGTTGAATCCAGCTAAACCTGCCATTGCATATATTTCTAAGTACAGTACATCTGTTCATAAAGAACACTTCTAAACCAGTTTTCTTACTTTTACTGACATCTTTCACCTTTAGAGAATCTAAATCTAAACATAATGGAAAATTGTCGTCTCTTAGCGGCCCTTTATAGCTGAATTAAAACTGTGTCGTCCATCGGGGTTTCTTTATAGACAAGTTTCATTTTTGTTTTTAAAACCGGATGTAGATCACTGAACGCAGCAAACTGTCTATACATAAGTTCGACCATCGATCTTGTTACTTCTTTTCTTTCTTTTCCAGTATAGGCCATTGTTTAATCCTAGTTTCTGGATATATTTTTGTACAAGATCTTTGTTGTTGTTGTTTTTTCTTATGTTCACGGAATTACCAAGGTTAAGAGGTGGCCTATGAAGTCAAAAGACTATGAGACTTTTGTTTAGGTACTAATATACTGGAAAACAAGTATACTGGTGAAGTCCGTGAAACCAGTTTAATGCCCTAGTGGAGATTCCGTTCAGGTGTGGTACCTGTCTTGTCAATTCTTAATTTTGTAGTATTGTTATTATGTTTATCGCGTTCTTTATGTTAAAGTAAACCTTTATTATTTCTATATGTATGATATGTTATTAAGGAAGGTGTTGTGTCTGGTTTTATTTCTGTCTTGTTCCTCGTTCTTTAATTTATGCAATGCAGCCATTTGCAGGGGACTGTAGACATCAGTCACAGAAATGGAGTTTTTCTATCAAACTGAAGTCCCACGGCGAGGCATTTCTCAAACTTAAATTGTTATTATAATATCCCAGGGGTTTAACAGCACCTCATTACTGAGCGAATCAAACACCACTTGCGTGAGGCCAGGTTGGTGCTTCCCCTAGTTCCAAAGACCTCAAGACAACATACATTGTTGACTGGATGGTTCATAAACGCGCAAATACCACAAATCGTTTTCTATTCATTTACTAACTTTCACACATTCACACGACCCACATTTCTTTATGATTTACTGGAACGCTATTCTAAGCGATAGATCGGCATTTCACGTCATGAAGCACAGAACATGACCCAAACTCCTATTACACAGAATTACACCTAGCTCAAATAACAAACACTTATACGTGAGAATATCCCGCGAATTCTTCGTGTTAAGAAATTAGGGACGGTTCATTATACGGAAATCTTCCACAATACCATAAAGTCATGTGAATAATGTACAGTATAACGTGTACTCGTAGTAACTAGCTAGTAACTCGCTAACTACTAGGTTTGAGAAATATGTTCCCAATACCGACTTGCCATAATAAAAACAACAGTCACTCAAATTTAATAAAGCTAAAAATTGGGACGTAAATAAAAATAGTATATATCTTAGACTTGTTACGTTATTTATTTATTTATTTATTTATTTATTCCTTGTCTCATTCTACAGGCTTCCAGCACCGTCGGTTACTCAGCTGGTCCATATTCCTGATGTTATCGAGGATGCCGTTATAATTGCCATCGTTGTGTATGCTGTGTCCATTTCCATGGCAAAGATTTTAGCGGAGAAACACGACTATGCAATTAATCCTAACCAAGTGAGTAGCCGTCTTTCTTTAAAACTAATTTTTTGTATGCTAATAAACACGTACATAAGTACTTGAATGACGAAATGTAATGTGCATATATAAACATAGACATATGGTGATGGTGATTTTGAAGAGATACAAATACATAAATATAACTAATAGTCATCGCATTGCTCAATTAGAAAATACAAAAATTACACATAGAGATATACACAGTTTAAACACGGGTTATGCACCTTCTGATATTTAATGTAGATAATTGCTTAATTCTGTTAAATCAATTTCCAAAGATAAACTTTCACTTTAATCGACCTTTTACATGTCCTGGATAAAATACTATGTACATTTGACCTGACTTTAGTTATCACACACTGATTTTCAAATATACTATGAAAGTTTTTAATGCAAGTCAACTGATCGATAATTTCAAAACCTATCGTTACCAGCTAGCATTAAATGTCACTATTACATCTTAGAAATAATAACTGAAATATCTTTCTTTAAATTTAGGAGCTCATAGCCAGTGCATTCTGTAACATCATCTCTTCCTTTTTCTCTTGTTTCGTCTGCGCTGCATCTCTGTCTCGAAGTCTCGTACAAGAACGTGTTGGTGGTAAAACACAGGTCAGTCACGTGTGTATTAAATCAAATTACGCGTATAAATGATTCGAAAAAATAAATTGTCAGAAAAAGTGACATATGTCTACACTAAACGCCTTCAGACAGGAAAATACGTTTGAAAAGAAAATTAATCAGATCAGAAATCGTACGTGCTTTGTGACCGCAGTATTTCGTTTGATTTTTGGTTGATTCGCATTAGTTGAATAGGATTTTACAGATTTACTATATATCTTCTGAATGAGTGATAAAATTATAAGTCTCCTTATTTTCTTCATTTTTAAAATAATATTTTTTCACATGCTGCATCGCCATCTCATCGCCTTTGTTGCCATTTAAAGAAATGTAGCTGTGCTATTTTGTTGGATTTCTGTGTCAAGATGGTCATGGTATACATCTCGGTGACAAAATGCATATAAAACAACCATACATTTCCTAACTCGATCGAGCGCGTTTTGCATATGGGAAGACAAATACATCCTTTCTTTCAAATACACTTTTAATGGCTTCTCTTTGGTACGTAATCAGACTTTAAGTGTTAAACTTACAAAGTATCCTTTTGAAGTCACTTGCCTCCACCATTTTCGGTGGATGTACAATGCAGCGCAGTTGTAGATAGATTAACATATCGGAACCATGGCTCGCGAAGATGATTAATAATGCCAGGCAATAATTTCATTTTGCTTACAGAATGTTTTTATTTCAGGTAGCTGCCTTAGTTTCGTGTTTACTGGTGCTGGTTGTTCTTCTGGCTTTGGGACCGCTGTTTTATGCACTGCCGCATGTGAGATAAAAGCCGTTAGCATGTTTTAATGTTGATAAATCGTCGTAAGCTCACGAGTATTCTTATAATAAATAATAGCACGCGCTATGCGTGAATCGTTGTGTAATTGCGCATGTAATGCTGATAATACATATCTCCATATATTTACCCCCACCCCATCCATCGCAAAAAATAAAGCAAACAACAGAATTATGTTTAATTACGTAATAATATGGGAAATTAAAGTTATATAAAACATGTTGCTACTGAGTATACGAATTGTCGATGATCTAGCGGTTCGTCAGTTAAAAATAATTTTGCCCGATGCCTTAATTTCCTTCTAAATGGTCCTACTTGTATATTTCAGTGTGTGCTTTCCGCCATCATTATTGTGGCACTGAAAGGGATGTTTATGCAAGTGTTACAGTTAAAATCGCTGTGGAGCATTTCTAAAATTGACTTTGTAAGTTTGTCCTTTCTATGTTATTCCACGTGAGATAAGAATTTTTAGTTTAAAACAAGGTGATTATAATTTTGTCGTTACATATGCATGCTTGTTATGTCGTCATGCATTCGGAATCATACAGTATTACTGACAGCTCTGACCGCTCCGGTGGCCTAGTGGTTAGAGCGTCCGCCTCGGATGCGGGAGGTCGTGGATTCGATCCCCGGCCGAGTCATACCAAAGACTTGTAAAAATGGTACTAACAGCTGCCTCGCTTGGCGCTCCGCATTAAGAGGTTAGTGTTAGGACTGGTCGGCCTGGTGTCAGGATAATGTTACTGGGTGGGACATCATGCTATATGTCTGTGGCATGATGCCTCAGTGCTAGACATCACTATAAACTGCCAAACGGCAGACATCGTAGCGATATGGCGATATCACTTCTGGAGTTAATTTCTGTACCGTTTCAAAAACACCTGCTATCACGTATGTTTCATTTCCATATTTAGGCCTAATTTATATTTTCTTTTCTTTCTTTCTTCTCTCTCTCTCTCTCTCTCTCTCTCTCTCTCTCTCTCTCTCTCTCTCTCTCTCTCCATCGTGATAAATACATCTTAAAATCACGACAAACGCTCTACATTTAGGTAAGGTATGAGGAGGTACCCAAAAAATAATTGCCAACAGAAAATTTCGAAAAGAGTTGGTTTCAGGTATTGACATATTTAAAACAGTCTTCTGAATGAATGTTACAAATGATCCTAGACTGAATTCAGATGACATGTTTTCTACTGGACACTCGTCGCCATCGATACATGTTACACTACGAAGAATGGTAAAGGTTTTCGGGACAAAATTCTGGATTAAATATGGTACTAATGATTGTAACTCTCATCAAACACATAATAATTTTTGAAAATGACGGGGATACCGGTGATTGACGAGTGCTGATTGTAAACCGGACATAAGTGACTATCAGAATTGGGATGCAGCGTGTAAGCGAACTAGACTGCAAGCTTCCGATCTTTTTCTTAAAGATGTTACCATCAGAAAAGCTGTCTAATCAGACCTCTCTGTGACGAAGTTACCACTACCTCAACAGTGCTCAATCCGCGCACGCAAAGTGTTAAAGAAAAAAAACTGTTTCGTACGAAAATGAGTGATTCATTTGACAAAATACGGGTTATATTTGGGAACTAAATCTAAAAAACAAAATCAGTCCCAAATTTATTGTAACATTTTGAACTTCTTTTTATACATGTAATGGTACATCTTTTTCATTAGCAGTATTGGTGCACAGTGGAAAAAAAAATAATCCAAGTCTATGCGTTTCGGTTCGATATAAGTGAAGTGACAATATAATACTTTATTTCACTCGTGAAATATTTCCTTATACCTACTCAAAATGTTTATATACTCTATTTATATGTATGTTAATTTGCATCTCATCTACGTGTATATCTCCATCCATTGTTACACGACCTGTTGGAATACTGATAAACCTTTCCTTCTTGTCCACAGACGATATGGCTGGTCACGTTCCTGGGGACCGTTGTCCTGGATGTTGATTTGGGTCTTGGAGTTGGTTTTATAATGGTCATCCTGTCGATCATTTTCCGGAATCAAATGTAAGGGGATATAACTCTTTTACTTTAAGACAGTTTTCTAACCTCCCAAACTCTATACTGTTCATTTTAAACGGCATTTATCAGGAAACAAATCCTCACCCACCCACCCCCGCGAAAAAAAACCCAACACAGTACCCACCCACCCCGAGTGGACTGTTCTATTATTATATTAAACGTATCAGTAAGTTTAATTTATAGACATGAAAATGATGAAAACATTTACACTAGAAGTTGCGTAGAAGAAAGCGATGCTGGGGATCGGTTTAACGGATCGATTGCGTTCATTCCAGTGTGTCACGATTTCTTCTGTTTGTGGACGCACGAAACGGATACCTAAAATAAACGCCGCAAAGTAAATCTTGATAAAATCTATTAATACCTACATATAAACAGTGGACTATATTCTTCAACCGTTTCGTTCAGCTCACTATTTCGTAGATGAATACACCGCTATACAGTATCTTTGTTACGTTTATTGTCATTCAGAGGTACGAAAGACAGAATAGCTGTCTCACGATGTTTCTTTAGGTCGTCTTAGTATGCATGTATTGAAATTTGTCAAGTATAAAATATATAAATTTTATTAATAATTGTTTTCATTGATTTTGACGACTTAACTATGTTATAATGAGTTATTACCTTTTTTCGTCAGCCAAGCTAGTACCATATTAGGCAATCTCCCTGGTACGGAGCTATACAGGGATGTCAAGTCGCAGAAGCAGGTAAGGGGCTTTACATGCTTTTCCATACCAAGAACTTTTGTATTCAATAGTATGTATCGATGCAACCGATTCCTTACAAGTAATGAAGTGCTTTCATTGTGGGGTTTGTGTGTGTGTGTGTGTGTGTGTGTGTGTGTGTGTGTGTGCGCGCGCGCGAGCGGGGGGATGAAGAAAATTTTAATGACAAAACACTGATCCTGTTTATTTTTGCTGAAATATCAGTAAAGTACATTTCCCTGAATTAGTTCTGTGAAAATCACGACTAGAAACTGTATTTACCAAACTACATTATATTATATATACATCATGTAAATGATGGCTGTTACTTATGTATTTAAAAATCAATTTATTAATTATTCAAATTACACACAACGAATATATTATATATGTAGGATAATAATTTGTTATTCATTCTTAAATGAAAAAAGATCACCACATTTATTTACTAAGTTCTTAATAGATTGCACTATTCGATCGTTCATTTTAATATCCTATCATTGTCGTTTACCAGGCGAGAGAGATACCTGGGATGAAAATTTTCCATTTTCCACAATCGTTGTACTTCGTTAACGCCGAGACTTTCCGCTCAAGCATCTATCAGGATACGAAGAGTCCGAAATCAATAAAATCCGCAAAATTGAAGGAAAAACATGCCTATGACAACACTCATATGGCCGAAATAATGGTGGATCCTCCAGAAAAGGTAACCAGCAATCACTGTATAGCCTATTCTCGTTTATGCAGCGACATTTGCTGCACTAAAAATCTTAAAATTAACTTAACCATGGGATTAAATATTGCTTCAATGTCTTTTGCCGTACATACATGTACATTTAGGTGAAGGCTTATCAGAGGCGGATGAAGAAATGAAGAGAGAGAGAGAGAGAGAGAGAGAGAGAGAGAGAGAGAGAGAGAGAGAGAGAGAGAGAGAGAGAGAGAGAGAGAGTAATTTGGCATGTATTGCGCAAAGATTCGACACATTGTACTCTCCGGATTTGACTGGATACCCAAGTAGTGGGAATGGGCGGATTTTGGTGTAGGCACCATGGAGGCCCAGTGTGGTTGAGGGTAAAGTTGGTTCCATAGTGACCCAAAGTGAAGGATGACGAATTGTATACCAATGTAGAGACAGGCAAACACCTATTTACAGACGAACACATATAGAAAGGCTAACACACATCCTTACAAACGAACACACATTTTTACAACCCAACACCCATGCATAAAGACCAACACGTGTCCTTACAAACGAACATCCGTACTTATAGACAAACTCCCACCCAAAAGACCTGCACTTATCCTTCAAGACAAACAC
Source organism: Megalonaias nervosa (assembly GCA_016617855.1). Lineage (NCBI taxonomy): Eukaryota > Metazoa > Mollusca > Bivalvia > Unionida > Unionidae > Megalonaias > Megalonaias nervosa. Next base: position 15,001 of record JAECUM010000017.1, read on the forward strand.
ACATTCTTACAGACCAGCACTAGTATTTACAAACACTCGTCCTTACAAACAAACGACCATTATTTCCAACAGAACTATAATGGAAAAGGGATTATGACATGATATGATGGTAATTTATATTCTTGTATAATTCTTTTCAGTAATTAGGAAATAGTCCTGAAGTGGGCCGTTTGGTTTGCGTATTTTGGTAGAGGAGATAATAATGTAAACCGATTGATTACCACTAAAATTCCCCTACTGGGAAACACCCCATCTTATTTTAATGCTAAATTGTCTTCTCATCATTTTACGCCCTTGAGTGTCCTCTTTTACTTGACTCATTTGTGACTGTTTAAAATATTTTCACCACAATTCATTGGAAGAGCCTAAAAATCACGTGACGCCATTATCTAATTTTTCGATCTTCTACGAGAGAATACAGATTTAAGTCAAATTACTATTTTCTAACAAAATTAGTTCATATTTAACTTAAAGACATTGAAAAATGGCAAAATAGCAAGAACGCACCAACCTCCACATCAAAATAGTCACGCCCTTTGTATTACAGTCTCTGTTTGCAATCTACTTACACCCCACCCCACCCAAAACCCCAGTATTTGTAATAAATTAATGTATGTATATGTGTGTGTATGTATGTGTCTATGTATGTATATATGTGTCTATAAATGTGCAGACGTAGATTTGACACATTCTCGATTCGTCTTTCTTAATGCTGAAACATCGGTACAGAAAATGGATTTTTTCTCATTTGACTCATAAGCGATAAAACGGTAGTAGTGTGGGTTATGAACAAGAGAAATTATTGTGTATTGACTCCAGTAATCTAGTTGATATTATTTAGATAATCTTGTTAAAGTTCCATCCATCACAAACCCAGTAAATCGCGTGATGAAATCTACTGATCTTATCAGAGAACTACGTAAATACTATGACGACGCCGTCTCCGCCGTCCTTGGTACGGTTGTCTTGACTTAAAAATGACGTATGGACAATGATACTACTGTGCAATGCTATACACAGATCTGGACAGTACTAGTGTGAACTGGGTTATCAAACTGACCAACTTATCGCATATGAAAGGACTTAAGGATAGTTAGAGCCGCTGTCATGTGTCATGACCTACTGGAACGTTTTCGGTTCTCACCTTTGCGGGCAAATAGTATATGATCGGATAGCAACTAGAAATGATATATTGACGTCATAGGGGGCGCTACAGAGATGTTATGTTTTTCTGAGAGTGACAGACGTAAGGTGAAGTTGTTTGCATTTGGAACAGGCACAGTGGAGGGAATTTTGTCATACCTCAATGTTACTTTCGTGTACTGTGACTGAAATTTCTGTGGGTATTGTATTTATGGAAATTGCACATGTTCTAAGCACGCAGCTAACCAAAGTTATTGTTCCCATGTACTCAAAAAAAGTCAGCCTGAATTAGTCTGAAGTACACTATCTTTAGCAGTAGTTAAAACAGGAAACGAATTTTGCCAGACTAGACAAGAACAGCTTCTGAAAGTGAAAATAAATGAATTAAAAAAATATATAAAAAGTGGTAAGGTTTTCCGCTCTTGCTCTTTTCCTCTTCCTTTTGTTGCTTTTTACAATTTACCTTTGGTGTCCGGTAAGTGAAAATGACCAAGCCTCATACAAATCTAAATCTAACCTTGTAACACAATTACTAACACTATCTATTAGCCACGGCACTGAATAATGCAAAGTTTAAATTGTTATTTTTTTTTTTAATCAAATGAATCCCTGTGTTTTCTTATAACAAACATTTAATGAAACTCGTTAAGTATGATTCACATAACATAAAGTGATTCATATAATAGGTAGATGCACATACAATATTATAATTAATCTATACGTAATCCGTACCAGGCGTATTAAAAGGGTCTGAATATTAGTGCAATGTACAACAAAGTTCTTTATTAGCGAACATTACGTAAGTGCATCCCCTCAAAGTACTCCCCATGCACCTCAACACACTTTATCAGTCTGATTATCCAACTATTAAATGCCACTGTATATTCACTTTTTGGTAGATGTTTTAATACAGAGGAAAACCGCACTTCGAACCGCATGGCGGTTTTCAACTCCTCGAAAAATCCTTGATACCGGGATTCACCCAAAAATTACTGCTAGCTAAATCAGGGCTGTATGGAGGATGTTGCAAAGTCTGGATGTTGTGCACAACACTGTTCTGCAGCGTTGTGTGGCAGGAACAGTAATCTTCGTCAAGGCTTGCAATTAATCTCATGTAACTACACAGTCATTCCGGATTCTTTTTCTATTTAATTAAGTACTAAGTCAGCATACAAGTGTGTCTGCTACGCAAGAGTACATATACCACCGACTTTGTAACATAATTTTTTGGTGATGTGTGCTTAGTCGTGATGGCATATGGATTGGTGCGTGCAGGCAAGCCGATGGGTTTACCGGCGTACCTGCGTTCGAATCTCCAGATAGTACGCATTAAAAATTCTCTAACCTGTATGATAGTGATATATATATATATATATATATATATATATATATATATATATATATATATATCCTTTTTCCTGCATTCTGTTAAAGGTAAACAGCCAAGCAAACGGTGTGCAGACCTCAGTTTACGTGGAACCCAGTTCTAATACGTCATTCCGAGTCATTATAATTGATTGCTCAACTTGGAGTTTTATAGACCCTAAAGGAATAAAGACACTGACATCGGTAAGATGTTTAAGCATTACTAAAACTTGAAACTTGACTTAATATTATTGTGTATGAATGAAATTTGTTAATTGTTCTATGAACATATTAAAAATTATTATTAAAAAGATATGAAAATTCCAACTCTATTGACGTTAAAAAAGGTTTTCTAGATGTTTTAAATGCATTTGATATTTACAATTTGTTAACCAGTAATTTAAAAAAAAAATTCATGCAAACAACTGATACGGGAAAGAATTTCACATTTCTCTCCCTGATTATCAGTTAAAGACCTTTGTAACCCATGATCACGGCGTGCCAATGCTAAATGCATATGATCCAAACTATCAAGCTGCTGTTGGCGATACGATCATTAGGACAATGGCGTATAATTTTGTTATTGTAAAATATCTACGCAGTAACAAACGAAATGTTTGATACATAATAATCATATCATCTGCACTCATGATAATGTTCACTTCCGAAATTTTTAAATTTAAAATGGATTGATAATTTCATGTATCTGCATGCATTAAGGAATGGATTGAGACAATGTTGGTCAATAATTGCTGGGTCACTGTATTAGAATGTTGTTCATAAAATCTGTAACCTGGAGTTTGTATCCCTGAAATGTTTTGTGAATTGGTTACTCATTTATCCTTAATTTTCAAAGATGACCATGAGGTATAGCCCAAAAGGACTCGTCATTTTTGGAACTGCAGCTTACACGTTTTGAAAGAAGAGTTTTTGAGGAACCTCGTAAAAGTTGTGCTAAGGTGAAAAACGTCGATTCAATCGGTATAATTTGGAGGAAAGAAAAACATTAAACACAGGGCATATGTATTTTAATGTAAATCTTTTCTTAAGCATGAACAGCTGGCTATAAAAGGTCGAGGAAGAACATCCTTGTTAGTAGTAGATGATTACAGTGCGACTGTGATTAAAAGGAGTAAGAACGGAACACAGTTAATCATTGCAGCCATGAAAACTACTTGAAGCTTCACAAAAAGAAGACCTTTTTCATTAGGCGCTATTCTACATTGATTCTTCAATTATCATCATTATTATCCTTTGAAATACTTAACCCTTTTTCCCATAGATGTGCTCGCTCCAAAATAATTGTCTGTGCACATTGTAGCTACAACTTCCAATAGGCAACCAATTCGCATTGATGGGAACCATGGCCAAAGTAACATATGCAACATGTGGAAAAATCATTTTGAATCATTACTCAGTAGTGTCAAAAACGATTCGAATAAGGAGTATGTTCTTTTGGCCAACACGGACCCTTCTAATCGTATTAAACAAATCATATTATCTGAGATCCAATGTGCCATAGCTAAGAAATAGAAGGTAAATGTCCAGGATCAGATATTTTTTTATATGTAGAACATTTTAAATTTTCAAAAAGTAAACTTCATGTCCTTTTTTATTATTTTATTTAATTTTATGTTGATAATAACTTTGTTCCAAATGATTTTACAAAACTTACAATTATCCTGAAAAGTAAAATTGGTAACCCGACGGACAAAGATAATTATAGACCTTTAGCTCTTACAGTTATTAAAATAATATCTGAATGTATTGTAATGCAATGGTGTGAAGTCACCATCTCTAATAATCAGTTTGTTTTTTTAAAAGAAATAACCAACAGACTTGTGCCTCTATGCCTTCAAGGAAACCGTCGACCGCTCCGGTGGCCTAGTGGTTAGAGCGACCGCCTCGGATGCGGGAGGCTGTGGGTTCGATCCCCGGCCGAGTCATACCAAAGACTTACAAAAATGGTACTAACAGCTGCCTCGCTTGGCGCTCAGCATTAAGAGGTTAGTGTTAGGACTGGTCGGCCTGGTGTCAGGATAATGTGACTGGGTGGGACATCATGCCACATGTCTGCGGCATGATGCCCCAGTGCTAGACATCACTATAAACTGCCACACTGCAGACATCGTAGCGATATGACTGAAAAATTGTTAAAGCTACGTTAAAAATCCAAATCACATCACACATCACACATCAAGGAAGCTGTCAACTATTATCCAGAACATGGCATCCCCGTGTTTGCATGTTATTTAGACGCTGGCAAGGCATTTAATAGGGTCAATCATTGGACACTCGTTAAAAAATTGCTTGATATTCAAATAATTTTCTTAACTGGAATGGCAAACAGTTGAACTATGTGCGTTGGGGATTTGTAGTATCCAGCTCCTTCCATGTAACCAGTGGGGTGAGGGAATGAGGTGTTGTTTCCCCCTTTGTTATTTTATACATAGATGAGTTAAATTGTAAATTGGGTAAATGTCATGTGGGGTTTCATTTGACACTGAAAATGTTAACAATTTTAGTTTTGCTCATATGTCATTGGGTAGTCCTTCTATCACAGATTTAAGGAAATTAAAGATATGTGAACAATATGCATTTGAGAATGACATTATCATCTATAATGCACAAAAAATCTGTACATCTTAATGGTCATTCTCCTACATATGTCAACAGTTATACAAATTTTAGTCATATTTTAAAATCCAATCAGACAGATGGTGAAGATATAAGACATTACATATATTTGTGTAGTTGGGCAAACATGCTTCTATGTAAATTTAGAATTGTTCTTTGAATATAAAAATTAGATTTTTAAAATCTTATTGCTGCCAAAAAAATTGCACTCCTCTGTGGACAAACTTTAGTGAATGTATGAAAAGAAAACTAGCTATTGGTTATAATAATAGTCTTCATTTTCTATTAAGCTTTCCAGGATGGAACAGTGCCTCAAGCATACTATAATGTATAGATCTTTGAAGAAGTAATGAGAGAAGATGTTTTCAATGATGAGACGAATATCTAATAATAAGAACTGTATCTTAAAATCTCTGTGGAACTGTGACAGTCACATAAATTATTATATATAGATAGATGGAACAAATTACTCTTTAAATGTCTCACATAATTTCATTCTTAATGCTGGACACAGTCCACCATTGTAGATGTGTCTGTATAGTTATACAAAAGACATAGAACAAAACTCTGGATTTACAATGCTTTTCAAAACAGAGACATCATTTTGATTTCCCCTCTTATCAGAAGGCATAGCCAACACTTATTTATTAAATACACATTTTGAATTGGACACGGTAAATAATATCAACCCAAGTCATTGTACTTGCACTTTACACTAACTCGTTTTGTTTCAGATCATACGAGAATACCGGGATGCTGAAGTTGAGATATGGCTTGCCTCATGCTCAAGTAATCTTGCTTGCTTTCTTACTTAAGTTCCTTTATGATGATGATGATGTTGAGATATAGTTAACCTCTCGCTCAAATAAACTTTCAAACTTTAGATACTTGATGATGAGGATGATGATGGCTTGTGTCTTGCTTGAGTATACTCATGATTCTCTAAGATAATGATGTTGAGTTATGGCTTGCCTCTTGCTTAAGTAAACTTATGGTTCTTAATAATGATAATGATGATGATGTTGGGATATGGTTTGTATCTTGCTCAAGTAAACCTTCTCAAGATTTTTTATGATGATTATGACTTTAAGCATATGTTTGTCTCTTGCTCAAGATGCTTGATGATGATAACAATGGTAATGATGATGATAATGTTGATCATGATGAGCTATCACTTGCCTCTTGATCAAGTAAAGCTATTCGAGATGTTTGATGATGATAATGGTGATGATGATTGTAATGATACTGAGATATGGCTTGAACCTTGTTAAAATAAACTTAAAATTCTGATAAGATGATAATGATTGACCTTAATTAGTACCAGCATAAAAATCAAACATTGGCACCATTAGCTAATGTGCGTAGCAGAGTATGTTGAGCGGAATCTTGGAAGCTAAAGCAAACAAGCAGATTTTAACTTCTAGTTGGCATGCAGAATAAAATTATGAATACATACATGGATTATTTTTGCAATATTTCTACTAGATGTTTCCTCTTCTGTTAATCATAATAGTGTACATAACATTTGGAGAGTAATATTTCTAAAATAGACATAGAGAAGTTTTTTAAACATTGTGCCCATTTGTCATTGAAATAAAATGCAATATATTATGCTAACTGCAGGTAATGTGCAGGAAATGTTTGAGAAAATGAGCTTTTATAAGACGTTGGGAAGAGACAAAATTTTCGCTACCATTCATGATGCGGTCATTCATTGGAAGTGCAGAAATGCCAGACGGGAATCAAAGGTGATTACAATGTCCTCCCACCTACCCACCATCTTTCTCTGTATGGGTGAATGCTGTTCAAAAATCAACTGCTAATACAAAATAGAAATGCCTTTCTGTCTCTATCAATCTAGGATTTCAAGGTTTCTCATATCAAATCAAATTGATTATTACCATGAAGACAAATTTCAAAAACAAATTCATATTCAATATGCTCTGAGAACTCACTCAGAACCTAATTAAAATACTTTAGAGTTTCTGATAAATGACAAACTTGTAAACATCTGAAATCAAATCACATTGCAATGCTTATGGAAAAAAAGCCCATCACCACAAAAAAGCCATTATTATTTTTAATCTTGGCTCACAGTTTCTTTTCGTCTTTAGGTTGATGTGTAGTAAATTGTTGATGGTTGGGTCATCAACCACCTTTGTATGTAGATAAACCTGGCAAGTCCAATAAGTTCTACCCTACTATAACCTACGTGTCATATTTTAGTGACTTTAAGGTAACTGGATATCTGTGCTTTCAGTATCTTTTTCACCAATTCTACTGCCTACTTTGATTTGCAGGTCGAGTCAGTCACAAAGTTATAGGACATAGTGGAAATTATACAGCTGTCTTCAGGTGAAGGCAGGAACATCTAATGGAAAGCATGGCTCGTTCCAACAAGCTGTTCAGCCACCAAAATGACTGCAAGTTGAAAATCGATAACTTCCCAGCAACTACTTCTTAACCAGTGATACAAGATGTGTGTTGTGTATTAAGAACTATTATTCCTCTTGCTTTCTTTGCAAGTTTTGTTGTCTTGTGTGAGCAAATATTTGCTGGTGCCAAAAATTACCTTTTCCAAAGTAAATATACATTCTTTGTTATGTACAATACCATATACATGTACTTAAGTATTAAACTATATTGAAATGTGCCAAAATAAATTTAAACAAAGTATTTATCAAATCTGTATTAAGTTTTTTAGAAGCTGGAAAAGATTACTGGCTAGACAGAAAACTGTGATTTTGAACATGCAAAGTGACACACAACATGTTTTAAGCAAAATAAATGGGATTCATTGATGATGTCTATTATAAATGTAGTCAAAAGTTCTCAACTTAATTTATGCAGTTTTCAAGCTGTTCAGGGTATACCTTAAAATTAATAGTACCATATTGTTATGTATAACTGCATTTTGGAGTTGACCTTATCCAAAATCAAGTTCGCTGTGTTCCTGACTACAGACATTGAGGTTTTTATTTGTGTAAACAAATTATACATATATTTACTCTGTGAGTGTGGGTTAAATATTAGGAACATCAGCAATAGAATTAAGCATTTATTTAGGTCTGGGGATGGTTATTGAAATTCCCCCATAAAATTACCTAGCCTACCTGATGTTTACCACATTCTATAACAGATTGTTCTAGAATGGAAAATTTCCATTAAGTCATAGTATTTCCAGAAAATGATTGTGACCTAGGTCAAGCAGAGGGTTTTATAATCTTGTTTATCTAGAAATTATTCATTCTTGCTTTAATAACTTTAGGGGGGCCCCCGAGTGGCCGAGTGGTCTAAAGCACTCACTGTTACAGATCACTGCCATCTCACCCCCGTCTGCATGGGTTCGAGTCTCGGGCTCGGCCAATGTGGGTACACGAGAAAGCTTGCCAGTAGCTTCTCGTGGGTCAGCGATTCTTTCACTGGTTTTCCTGGGTTCTTCCTCCACCATTTATACTGGCCGCCATGTATAGCCTATCTTGTGCTGAAAAATGGTGTTAAACCCAACAACAACAACTTTAGGCTGAATTGGTCTTATTGTGTTCACTATTTAATTTGGGCAAGAATTTATTTATTCAAATTATTTATTCGCTAGAAATAAAAAGTGGTCATCAATAATATTCTTGGACAGACATTAACTGGGAATTATAGTGAAGTCAAACAAGGATATCTTGGATTATACTGATGTGATTTATCAAAAGACTTGTCACATAACAACATCCCAGTCCTCTACAGGCACATCAACACCTTCAGTGCTGGATGTTATTTCAAACACCACTGTAATTTAATTAGAACTTTATTAATTAGGACTGGTGATAGGACTTTTTGGGATTTAATTCACAATACTGTAAATTCTTTTTAAATTTTCACTATGTATTCTGGGGAAATTATTTGTTCAATTTTACAAAACTTGTTGGTTTTCGCTCTTTTCTATTCCTTTGTTAAAGACCATAGATTCCTAATAATATATACTTGCATAATGCACCAGCAGATCTGGGTCTGTGCAGCTTGTTAGGTGTAATCACTTGAACAAACAACACAGACCCTGATCTTCTAAAACATTATGAGATGGCAGATCAGAGTCTTTGTTGTTCGCAGTTGGCCAACTTGTGAGTATATATGGTACTAATAAATATAAAAACGGGTGCATGTGAATTTTACATCAGAACATACAGATAAGGTTAGGGTCTGCATTTTCAAAAATCCACAATCCAAGCATTGCCAAAGAACATGTCACCTTGACCCCACAATCCAAGCATTGCCAAAGAACATGTCACCTTGACCCCACAATCCAAGCATTGCCAAAGAACATGTCACTTTGACCCCACAATCCAAGCATTGCCAAAGAACATGTCACCTTGACCCCACAATCCAAGCATTGCCAAAGGACACGTCACCTTGACCCCACAATCAAAGCATTGCCATAGAACATGTCACATTGACCCCACCATTAAAAGGTTGAAATCATGTCATGGAATGAATTGTCAGCTTCACAATGGTTCATCCTGATAATGAAGAAAATCCAGAAAGTGGTTTAGGATATATATGCAAATGAAAAACTATAAAAATGATTTATGTCCCACTTCTCACCAACACAGGCTTGATAAAAAAACGTTTTCTGTATGAGAATGGCTGACACCATCTTTGGTATTGCTTGAAATAATGTAGTCCAGAAATGTTTTCAAATAGTTGTATGTTTTGAAAGAAGACAACAGTACAAATTCTTTATATAAACATACTTTATTTTATGATCCACTAGCTAGCACAGCTAGTTGGTAATATGATTTAATACCTGTTAGTAACAAGCTTAATCTCCTGAGAAAAATATCTTCATATAAAATAGGTAAAATCACAATCAGACTTAACAATCACAATATTACATCGTGTACAATCCACAGCTGCTCTAAGACAATACAGCTGTGCAACACAAGTTTCTTCCAACAGTATTTATAACTTGTATACACAATACATATAGTGTTAAAGTCATCACCTGACTAAAGGAAGGAAGACTACCATGTAACAGTAAGGTTAAAGGTCAAGTGGAATATTCTGTGTTTGCAAACATACATGCATAGAGGTTATCCTTGAATTTTGCACATGAAATGCATAATAAAAATTATCATGTACTTTTTGCTAACTTAAATGTTCTCAGAAACACTATCAACCCAACAGGGAAACCTATGGTTCAAAACTATTCTGAATGTAACAAAATAAATTATGAAGTTTGCAAACCAGATTTTGATATTTTATTCTGCATGATAATCCTTGTGCATTCCCTTAAACGGAAGCTTTTTCCACATGAAACTGTGTTTAATCAGTGTATACAATTGAAATATTCAAATATCTAAAAACATACAACAAAATCATACACTTCAAACCAGCTGTAAATGACTCAATTATGCAAGTCCATCATATTTACTAAAGAGTAAATACCTGTGTATACATAATGTTAATATCAGATAGTCTTCAATTAAAATTACCAGATGAAATGAAGAGCACACACTCTAATCAGTTTGCACTTTATGCAAAGATAGATCAGGACTGTAGTGTTTACAGTTATGGGTGGACTATAGCAAAACTGCAATTTACCCTAAATAAGGAATGCCAGCTGTGGTCATACGATCACTACTCTGGTGGCTGCTAGACGGTTCTTCCCATGGCTTATATTCAGTGTTAGGCTGGTACAGTATTTGAGGGTAATCGGGATAAATGATCTGTCTGTTACCACATCTGATACATTCTGGTGTCATTTTTGCACACCCCTCACCCCAAAAATGGACTCATTCACTTGACCTATATTAATGTTATCATAATGTAACCAGATATGCATTCATATATTGCTAAACATCTGAGTGCACACTGATAAATTATACAAATATTACAAACAATTAAATTAAAACACGCATAAGGAATACATACAAAATAAGCGAATTCCTGTCCATTTCTACTTTACAGAAATTATTATGACTGACTTTTTTGAGCAATAATACAAACTAGTATATGGACACACAAGCAAATGAAAATTATATATGCCAGTAAGTTATTTGCTCCAAACAGTGTATTTACATATTTATTTTAATTATTTCCATCAAATACATCACAGTTTAATTCTAGTTCATGGCAGTCACAATTTATATATTATTTCTCAGGGATTTTAGATAAACTCTGCTGTTAAGCAAACATTGTTTTACTTGGATTTTCTAACTCTGAATCAGAAAAGAACCCAAACATTTAATCAATGTTCTTTTAAATAAATTCTGCAGAGTAGGTCAATTCATCTCTTGTGTATATATATAAATTATAAGATGTACATTTTTAACATTAATTTGTACTCAGCAATGTAAGTGCTTGCATGCGAGAGTACTTACTTGTCAGGAAAGTGTTTACCTGGGTTTACAGTTTGTACAGTCTAATTTTGAAAACTTTTTTCCTTTGAATAAAAATATCCCTCAATTTATTTGTCTGATGCATAATTCTGGTAGTTGTTGCTATGTTATTCCCTTTGTCACTGATTTGCCAAAAAGTCAGGTTTTGTGATTTTCCAATTTTCTCATCACAGGCTCTGAGCAGAACTGTTGAATGAATAACTGAACAGCTGTGAACTCTCTGAGATTTACAAATGTTGTACACTTGAGTTTCCTCTGTCCTGTAACTTTTCTGTAATTAACATGTATAAGAAGGCAAGATTTTGAGTTTCAGAAAAAGAACAGAATTAAATTTTTACCTTCGTTAATAAAGGATGCCTCCAAATGTTTAAAAAAGGTATCTGAATGTTGTTGTTGTTGTAGAGTTTAATGCCATTTTTCAGCACAAGATGAGCTATACATGGCGGCCAGTATAAATGGAGGAATAACCCGGGAAAACCCTGGAAAGAACCACCAACCCACAAGAAGGCAAGCTTTCTCACATACCCACACTGGCTGAACCCGAGACTCGAACCCATGCAAACAGAGGTGAGATGGCAATGATCCGTAATGGAAGGCGCTTTAGACCACTCGTATCTGAATATAATATTAGTAATGTGGCACTGAAAGAAGTCTACAGTATTTGAAGTTGATTAAAAAAAACAGGAATCTTTACATTTTAAAAAGAGTCCCATAATGGGCATAGTAGCTTAATCTCTGTTGCGGAAATTTTACCTAAAAAATCCACCTGCAACATCCAGTACAATTCATTTGTGTTATAAACAGGAACTCCATAAATAATTTGTAAACAGATTTTCAAAACAGCAGAGGAAACGCTAGTAACGTATTCCATAAACTGAGCATGCCACTGCTCCCCACCCCTTTAATGTCACAAGTATTTGGCATAATTTAATGTCTGCGTGAATGAAAATCTTTTACAAAAAACTGCCAGATGTAGCATAATTAAATAATATGGAAATGGAAATGTAACAAGAATTTTATCAACTACTTAAGATATATATATGCCATTACCCTGTGTAACCTGTACAAATGATGTAGCCTTCTGTGGGTTGTATTTCAAGCAATGTATTTTGTCAACTCCTTAGTGTGCACGAACTATGAGCATTTTTTAACATTCTTTTGTCAAATATAATAATTTTGGTGTTCATTTTTTACCAGATTTTTACCATACTTTAGAAAATGAAATCCAACTATTCTACAACTTTTTCCAAGTTTCATAAAAATCATTATCAAATGATTTTTTTGTGGACCTAATTCTACCGTACATACTCACTTGTAAGCTAGAGTCCAACTGCAAACTGCACACTCGGATCTGCCATCACATAATGCACTGGCAGATCTGGGTCTATGCAGTTTGGAGTAATCAGTAAAACAAACAACATAGACCCAGATCTGGCGGTGCATGATGCAACAGCAGATCCAAGTCTGTGCAGTTTTAGTTGGATTTGACTTAAAAATGAGTGTATCTGGTACAGATAATTTCACTAAAGAAATGGCGCCATGAACATACCTAACTTACAACTGAAACAGTGTTTTAATGACGGTCCATATTATGAGGCAATACTTACTTACAGGCATGAATCATACCATAAGCTCACCTGGCAATTAAAATCTTTTGATTCTGCATAATTTGTCACTTTCTGAATAACATAAAACATTTAGAACTCAGGAAATCAATGTTAAATAGACTCTTCTCCATCAATACAACAAAAATTGTAAAGCTAATAATTACTGTACATTCTGTAAAGAATAAAAACGTCTCAGGTATCTGTTTTATAATATAAATAACACAAAATAGTCAACCAAGTAATATTTACAGGTTTTAAACAGGAATTTACAAATTAACAATTAAACTAGTGAAAAGTTGATGGAACTCCTGCTTTTTGGAAATCACATCCAAATCAGACTGCAATCAATCTGAAGAAGTGCTACGTCATTGGTTTGCCATCTGCAAATCCCCCCAGCCCGCTCCCCACTCCTTACCCTTGGACAGTTATAGTGGCCAGAACCAAACCAAGAGTATCATAAACAGTACATTATATGCCCACCCTATTTATTAGTCTCCTATGCTGGCAGCTAAAACACTAGATTTAATGTGAACAAATCATTATCTTCTTGGTAGACTAACCATCAGTGATCTCTGGCCTGTTCACCTACAGATTTTGTTATTACCCTAAATGCAAGCCACCCACAAAATCTGATCAAAGAAAATATTCTAGAAAAAAGTTATTCTGCCAAGCCCAATACGTTTGGTCACAATGACCCTGACATTTAACCTCCAAACCAACAGGCCTCTTCCATACCAAAAGTTCAAGCCCTTGACAGACTGTGTTTAAGGTATGTGGTCCAGAACCAAAGTTATTATGCAGAAACAATGTTTCATCTTTCAGTCAGGAACCTTGACCTTTGACCTTTTTAACCCCAAACTATAGGCTACTTCATTACTTTAAGTGCAAGCCATTCCCAAAGTCTGGTCCAGATCTGTGATACAGAACTCACGTTATTGTGCAAGAACCCTTTTCATCTTTCCATGACTTTGACCTTTGAGCCACCACACCAAATCAATAGGCATCTTCTTTGCCTTAAGTGCAAGCCATTTACAAAGTTTGGTCCAGGTCTATGATGTAGAACTAACATCATTTGTAATTGTACAGAACCATTTTTCTTCTTTCAGTCACAATGACCATGAACTTTTGACCTCAAAACTCATAGGATTCTTTCTTACCCCAAGTGCAAACTATTGACAGAGTCTGGTAACTGTAGATGATGGAGAACTTCATTTATTGTGCCAAAACCATTTTTTCTCTTGTCTGTGACAGTGACCTTTGATATTCTGACCCCAAGTCGATAGGCTTCTACCTTACTTTGCAAGTCATTCATTTGGTCCAGTTATGTGACATGGAACTATAAACTTGATAGGATTCTTCCTTATCCCATGTGCAAGCCATTCACAAAGTTTGGTAACTGTATGTGGCAGACAACATGAGTTACTTAGCAGAAACAAAATCAACTGACAGCATAACATTAACATGCTCTACCTTATGGCAGGCATATAAAACTACAAATATGACATACTTTCTGGTTATCTCTCCATGTACAAACTTTGATAAAATAAAATAAAAAATGTCAATCTTAATAGCATCGACAGCACCATGACATATTCCTTAGATACTCTACTTCTCTGCCTTTCCTCCTTAGCAAGAATTCAAAGATTAAAATTCATTCCAAGCAGAGTAGTATCAAAGACTTTTGAATTCACACTGTGATGACATATGCAGGTTCTCTGGGGTCAAAAAGCTTTATATCTCTGGACTTCTTTTAGAACTGTACCAAAAGCACAATAAAAAACAGAATCCCTCAAAGGGACTTCCACTCAACAGTCTACACAGAATTTCCAGGCATTTAGGACAAGACCATTTCTTCTTTATAACTACCAGTGTTGAAACCATTTCTGATATTCTTGAGCGATAAGATTTTCAAATTAGCCACTGAGGCAACCATACTGAATGCAAGATTGGCACCATTTTAATTTAAGATAAACTCAACTCCATCAGAAGTCTTGATGAAAACCCAATGCTGATATGCCCATTAACTGAGGAGAATTAGAGACAAGATTTTCAATATGTTCACTGTAGCAGCCATATCTGAAGGCAGATCAGCACTATTTTTTTTTTTATTCAGGACCAACTAGATGCCATGATTAGTCCTCTGGTAAAAACCCCATATCATTCTGAAGGAGAAGCAATAACAAGATTTCTTTCATATCTGCCATGGTGGCCACATCAGTGTCTGACATCTTGATTTAGTACAAGCTATACATTATAAGAAGTCTTCTGGTGAAAAAACCACTGTTGATATAACTTTCCATCTAGGAGCAGCTACCATGGTGGTCATACTGGATATCAGATCAGCATAATTTTTGTTTTTTAAACCAACCAGATACCATAAAATTTCTTCCACTGAAAACCCATGTTGATATTACTTTTCCTTTATCAGAAGTAAGGAAACGATTTTCAAGATGACTGCCATGGCAGCCATTTTGGACATCAGATTGGTACCATTTTAAGACAACTAGACAGCATGAAAGTCCTTTAGCAAAAATCCTACATTGATATGATGACCCAAGATTTTCAAGATGGCTACTGTCATGGCCATATTGATTGTCCAAGTGGGACCATTTTCATTTAGGGCCAAACAGACATCATAAGAAGCCTTCCAGTGAAAACCCAATGTCAATATAACTTTCTGTTCAGGGGCATTAGCGATAACAAGGTTTTCAAAATAGCTGCCATGCCAGTCATATGGAGGTTAGATCAGCACCATTTTCATTACGGACCAACTAGATATCATTTATCTTTTAGTGAAAACCTCATAATGATATAACCATTCATCCAGGGGGAGTAGCAATAACCAGATTTTCAATATGGCTGCTGTAGTGGCCATATTGGATGTCTAAATAGCACCATTTTCATTAAAGACCAACTAAGCTTTGGGATGAATGTTTGTAAAGTTTCATGGCAATCATCCACATAGTTTAGAAGAAGTAGCAATATAATACACTTGTGCTAATGGATGGACAGACAATGGTTGAGAGAAAACTGACCATCACAAAAGCTCTTCTGTTCTATGGACAGTGGAATTAAAAATTTAACAGAAAAAGAATTGAGATACAAGTTTCATCTCAGAGGCTCTGAAAGGGAAGGGGTGGAGATGGGGTTGGGGAGACTGAAGTTGCAACAAAATGTGAGAAACTTAAAGGCAAGCAACATACTGGGAAATCACTTAATGAGTTTGAAAGCTGTATCATTACCAGAAAAAAATGCAGTTACAAATGTTCAAAAGCCTTCAATTTAATACCAATGGCACAATGGTTTGGTGCGAACCTATCTATGACCTTTTCACCTCTGACAGCCCCAGGGGACACTGAGAGGATTAGAATCCATTATGTGAAATTTTTCACCCACTGATTCCTTTACACTCCCCCACCTCCACACGGTGTATACCAATTAAAGAATTGTAAGCAACAGTATTTTATGTATTTTTACCTTCTAACCCTGCCATGGGGTCCCTAAGTCACAGAGAACTTCCAAAACCATACTGCAAATTCAGAGCCTGTGGGTAACTTATCAGCAAAGTTTGACTGGTATCATGAACAGTCAGCAAGTTTCTGTGTTGACTACATGATGGCATGTACATATGAAGAGACACTGTGATGGAAAACTAATGTACTTTCCAATAAGAATACATAAAGAATACTGGTCTCAAGCATTCTTTCCCAGTGAAATAAAACATTTTTCCAACTGCCAGAAAAAAACTGTACCAAACAATACTTTTAAGAATATATAAAATATTATGGGTCATACAGCACATGGCAATTTACTCCAAACAATCAATGCCAGACTCAATCATAATATCACAACAATGGCAGGTGATTTACAGCCACTCCATTGGCTTACAAATGCTATTGTCAATTTGGAAATGTACCATGCCTGTCTTCCTATATGCAGGGACAGGAGTGATACTGAGATAAGGGGTAGGGGTAGGGGTGGGGGTAAGCATGTGAAATGTGTCATGAAAATAGAAGTGATGAAAAAAAAAAACTGAACCAAAATGTGTCCCCAGTGTAATTCTTGACCTCATGGCACCACCTAGGAACAGGAGTGATACTAAAAGAGGAATATCTGCAGAGTCCATACTTAGAGGTGAATCAGGTGAAATAGCTACCTTTGAGTCTTTCATTTCACCCAAAACACAAGTTCAATTTGCCACACTTTGATTTCTCACCATTCCCCCATCCCCTTTCCTTTCAATACAATGCATTAATAATCAAGGAAAGTGTCAACTTTGTTTTAGTTTTCTGTTCAGCGAGTCAATGAGGAAGTTGGAAAGTTAGAAAAGAAGTTTCATGCCATATGGTTAATTTTTAATGCTAACTGATGATCATAAATGCCAGAAATTACATTGTTATCAAAGAATTCCCATTGAAAATTTACTAAAACCCCTGAAAACTTGAAATTTTGTAGCTCAATCAAAAGCATATTATGACTCTGTGAATGTATCCAGGTCCATTGAAAATGATAAATATTTTATCCAATAAAACATATGAAAACAGAAACAGTTCATGCAATTTTACTGGAACCTAATTTCAAGGTTGCCATAACTATGTTATACAATACATGTGGTAAATCAAAATAAAAGTTATATTTTTTATAAAGCTTTAAAAGTATTTCATCAGAATTTCAATCTGACATGAAAATTTGCAAAAATACGTTAAAGGGACTATTTTGAACAGTATAAATTTTGAACTTTCTACATTCACTTCTCCCTATTCTAGCCAACTTTACCCTCTATAGGTTGGAGAGGTCATTTTGTCCAAATGGACCCTGATATGTGATGACATTATATTCCAAACATGATGTTAATTGAGTCAAGGGATATGGAAAAAAAGTGATGAAATGAAAAACTTTAAACAAACACATAAACCAAGATGTGTCCACAATTTTATTCTTGACCCCAAGGTCTCAATCAGGGGCAAAAGTTTTTGTTGATGTTTTTGTGGGTTTAGCGCCGTTTTTCACCACATGATAGGCTATACATGACATCCTGTATATCTAGTGGAGGAAAAACCTGGGAAAACCCCAGGAAGAACCACTGAACCACAGGAGGCTACTGGCCCAAGACTCAAACCCATGCAGACAGAGCTGAGATGTTAGTGATCAGTAAAAGCAAGCGGCTTCTACCACTTGGCCACCCAGGGCCCCTCAGTAGTGCTGAGGGAATGGAAAGTATATGATTATGATAGGTTCCAAATAAGAAGTAAATTGGGTGATGGCTTGCTGAGCCTAAAATCATGAAATCAAACTTTAAGCAAGACTGTCCACAGACACACACTCCTAAATACTGATTCATGCATAACCCCAATATATACAACCCAAATGCAAGATGCCCCAAATATAGGGGTATGAGAAAAAAAAAGAAGAAGAATCAGAACCTTTACAATTTAATTATTGGATGTCAAAAACAAAAAAATTAGACTGAGCGCTTCTAAAGACCAAAAATGTTGTTGTTGTTGTGGGACTTATGCCATTTTTCAGCACACGATAGGCTATACATGGCGGCCAGTATTAATGGTGGAGGAAGAAACCGGGAAATCCCCGGAAAGAACCACTGACCCACGAGAAGCTACTGGCAAGCTTTCTCACATATCCACGTTCGCCGAATCCTAGACTTGAACCCATGCAGACAGAGGTGAGATGGCAGTAATCCGTAACGAAGAGCGCTTTAGATCACTCGGCCACTTGGGGCCCTAAAGACCAAAAAACTGGTTATAACTGTTAACAGGAAACAAGACCGTATCAAGCCATCTAAGTGAATGTATCTCAGTTAACAGCCAGCATCTTCAGACTTGGATTGCATAATAATGCCCTGTTCATAGTAAATTGCCATTTGCTATGTATGGTCCTGTTGGTTCATGTTCCTTATTTCTGAGAAAAGTATCTAACAAAGTCAACATTAATTAATAACCTTAACACAAGCAGCATTCAACTATTCTGCCCAGGTACAAAAACAAAGCTTCAAACTTGGACAAGAACTGAAACAGGAGAGGCCAGTAAATACTACTAAAAGTGTGTCAGAAATGGACACTTTTCTGTAAACCATTGTGGCTACAAGCTGAAATAATTTTTAAACAAAAAAAAACAAAAATAATAACATGGTATCAATAATAAGGTTTCAAATAACAGAATGTCAATTACTTCACCATTCTATTCATTCAGAATAATGCAGATCCCCTTGGCCTTCACTTTGTTTACAGTAACACCATGTATTAGATGTTTTGAAATTATCCTGACCGACAAGCATCTCTGGATGGATCAGTGCAACTGACATTTAACAATGTTTGTGAAATAAATTATCACACTGGGATAAAAATATATCACACTGTTGCCAAGTAACCATATCCAACCACTGTCATCCTGTCAGGGGTCGAAGATCAACTCTCACTTTTTCACAACTACTGAGCATGCCTACTGTTGGGTAGAAACCACCTTTAGGAATCCGCGCTTGTCGCTGACCAATTATTTTACCATTTCTTGTGAAGAATATCTATAAATAGAAAAATACAAGTAGAGTTAATTCCATCTGTTAAATACAATAGGGTACTTTTGCTTTAAAACAATTTTACCTAAAAGGGAATATCTTTTGCAAATGAAGCCAAATTAGCCTAGATACCTGCTTTTTGTTAAGCTTATAATGATTGGTCTCAGTAACCTACTTATATCAGAACATGGCTCTGTATGCCTTTATGTCTGGTATTGTTATTTTAAATGATACCTGCATTTGCAGCTCAGTGAATTTTCAGGTTAACATCATTAAATGCAACTGAAAGTAACTAATTCATTTCATGTACAATTTCAACACTTTTCAAATCAACAGAGAGTTCACCACATCTCAATAAATATGTGCTAAAACAGGGTGGTCTGTTTACATCAATTTTTTATGCTACCATGACCTGTGGAAGGGTCAACTTGTCTATTAAGAAGTCGTCAGCTTTCCTTTTCAGCCATTATTTGGTCATAATGTATTTGCCTCCCTTTGATTTCTTTGCAGTATCAAAAATGGACTCTTCCAGAAATCAGGATGAAAACAGTAGATTACATATACACCATATTGTCTTTTTCAGCATGTATTGAATGAATGGTGTTGCACTGTTATGTTAATATGATTTATTTTTAAATCATTCGTGTATGAAATGAACTTGGTAATTTTAGGTACAGATTGCAAGTCTATTGATAGTTGTGATGTTATTACTTCTCTACAGTTTGTTTGTCCAAGTCCATGTTCATGGAACTATGACACCTTGATATTTCTGCCCACACATCTAAATTCATTTTGTTATTTGCTATAAAATATTTGTTTGCCCAATTTTGACAAAATTTTTGTTAGCAACCCAAAATTGTTGGAAATGTAAGTATGCAAGTAAAAAATCTTCAACTTTAGAGAAGCTGATATGCTAATGAGAGGCAGAACACACTCAATAGGTCAATTACTGGGTCAATAGGTCAATTACTGGGCCACTTGACAAAATGAAATCAAGATTAAATTTAGACACTCACCTGTACTTTGAGACCTCCTTCTTCCTCTTCCCCATTCTTTTCATTTAGATCTTCCTCATCTGTGTCAGACCCCTGGTAGCCATCCTCCCCCTCCCCACCATCATGAGATCCATCCCCATCCTCAGAAAAGAGGTCACAATCTGCCTCGCTGTCATAGTCTGTAGGGAACAGGATCCCACAACCCATTATGTCACCTAAACACACAAGATGTGAATTTTCAAACACAAAGATCAAAGAACCTATGATTAAATCTCATGTATTTCCAAATGCACTCAGAATCACAAATAACTAAAATCTTTGCAGGAAGCAAGCAAACTGGGATCAACAGTGCTCAGAATCATAGATTCATGAACATAGATCACAGTGACCCACTTTTGATGACTTAGTCTTCAATATAATGGAAACAAAAACAAAACCTTACTTTACACTCAAAGTTGTATGAAACACTGACCAGGGTAAAAGTCCATGACATGTGAAATGTGGGTCATGATAATCTGTTGGCATGACAATTTAGTTCTTTCTGAGCTGAATCCACACACTAAACCACATGATAAAATAATTCAAAGCACCTGAACAATTTACCTAATGAATGCAAACAAAACCCAGAAATGATTGGGAGGACGGACAGATGGTCAGATAAGTAGGCAAATGAGGTGAATCCTAAATGCCACCATATTTATTAAAAATGTTTTGTGTCCTCAGAAAGCAATCATAACACTGGCTTAAGGTAACAAGAAAGATAATTTCAAAACTTTGACCTTATACAGCAAACATAAAACAAAAACTTTATCTCACATTTTTCATTACAAATAAAAAAAAAGTAAATAAAAAAATTACAAAAAGGGCTGGAAAATGCTTCAAAATACATACAAGTGAAATTGAAATGCACAGTTCCTTCCTACAAGCTGTGAATGAAACCATAAACACAAACTTTAACGAAAAACTTCCCATGTAAATAGCAAAACAAAATGGGTAAAACTGGATAAAATGTACTGAACAAAGACCATCAGGTTATTTAACAGTTCATGGCTTCCTACTGGTCATAAGTAAGACTTTAAACAAAAACCCTCCTGATCCTCCTGTGATCATAGGCCAAACTTAAATGCAGACTTAAACCTCAAACCTTACCCAGTAAATTACACAGAAAATTAGTAACACTAGGTGAGAAAGTATTAAGACTGGCATATGCTAATGAAAACACAACAGTGAAATTTAAATGCACAGTTCCTTTATACGAGCTGTCATCCAAACCTTACCCATAAACAATCTACTGCAACTTCATATAGGCACATTCTTCCTCCAAGATCTTAATGATATACATTTACACAACAAGTGTGATCAAAATATTATCAGAAATGAAGCCTTGAGAGCATTCATATTCAAGTGTTGACAGACATATGGACAAATGATTACCTACGATGGCATGACAGGTAATGATGCAGAGCCATACCAGCTCACTTGACATGGTGAGTTAAAAACTTAATTATGGTAATGGCCTAAAAATCTAATCCAATTCTCTACATATGAGTACAAAACTGCCTACAAAATTTTGTTTGATTGCCTTATCTGGTTTCAGTTTAATCACGCTAAATGTTTGGGTTTTTTTTAAAGTCAAAAGTAACAGAAATTCAAAATATGATGGGAAAAAATGGAAAAGTAAACAGGGCATATACACAAATACAAATATACATAATAAATTTAAGTTTTTAAAATTGTTCTATCTCAAGTAACATTGCTTAAATATCACTGTGGAAATACAGAAACTCAGACTGAAATAAATTCTTGACCAACATGACACATTACCTTTGTTGATGAACAAATGACACCAACACCCTTGCTGAAAAACAAGTGACACATTCCTGTTGTTGATAAACATGACACATTACCTTTCTTGATCAACAGGTAACGCATTACCTTTCTTGATCAAAAGGTGACATAATACCTTTCCTAATAAACATGACACATTACCTTCCTTGAAAAACATATTACATATTACCTTTCTTGATAAACATGACACATTACGTTTTCTTGATCAACAGGTGACACATTACCTTTCTTGATAAACACTACACAGTACCTTTCTTGATAAACATTACACAGTACCTTTCTTGATCAACATGTGACACATCACCTTTCTTGATGAACAAGTGACACATTACCTTTGTTGATAAACCACATTACCTTTCTTGATAAATATATTACACACTGCCTTTCTTGATAAACATGACACAGTACCATTCTTGATCAACAGGCGACACATTACCTTTCTTGATAAAAAGGTGATACATTACCTTTCTTAATAAAAAATGGGGACACATTACCTTTCTTGATAAAATGGCACATTACCTTTCTTGATCAACATGACACATTTTCTTTCCTGACAAACATATTACACATTACCTTTGTTGCACCTTGGGCCAAATGGATTTCCAACACCAGAACCAATAAATATTTTCCCATCATCTGTTCAAAAAAAAAAGTAGGAAGAAATGAAACAGAATAATACTTGCTTTTTCACAGAGTAACAGATTAAAGATCTGCTTAACATTTTAGCCAAACACAAAAAGAACACAAAAATTGGATGGCTCTAGGCCTAGGGATTCTGAGCAATAAAAGCTAACAGTAACAACAGCATGCAGAGTAGATTCCTGGAGCTCTTGCCACATCTCTCACTACCTTTTCCAACCCCCCAAAACAGCTACCAAATGGCTAGCTTCCGTGTTTTTAAATGGTCCAGTCACTTCTTCTCATTCAAGGAGTTCTCAACAAGTTATTACATTCAAATACTTCGACAAAGGATGTATCAGCAGAACCAAAGACATGTGCATCAGCATGACAATCTCAGGAAGTGACACAGGTTACCAGGCTAAACACCCAGGCAGTTTTACTGCTGGTAAAAATATATCAGGTGATGAAACAAGGCCAGGCTGAAGATTTCAAAAAAAAGGATACTGTCGACACACACAGCACTAATGTATGGACAAGGAACGATGGCTCAAGAGAAACAGCAGGTGATATGTTATTTGTTCTCTGGGGTGGCCTTTGCTTTGCCAGCTGGTCTTCTTTATACCTTGTCTCACATGCTAGTACATGTTCATGCAATGAAGGTGTAAGAACAGCCAGCACTGTCAGAATAACAGTAGTGTGTGTTGCACTTAAAACAAAGTAAACTTATTAATCGTGGAACACATCGAAAAGATGTCTACATCACCATATGCCAGGGACCTCAGAAACCACCTTTACCATGGAACAGTACTCAATGGCTTTGAAGTTGGGTATTCCATGAATGCCATATGCTTACTAAATAGATTCCATTGACCTTGGTCGCCTAGACTTCATTCATGCAGCAAAGGTCATAACCATTATGGCACTAAGCCTTTGGATGCAAAACATCCTAATTAAACAAGGCATCATTCCTGCTATTGTCATCAAATCCATATAGTGGCCACTGTTGCCCTCACATTAACTGGCTCAAACTTTCTCTTCTCTACAGTGCAACCAGGGGACAGTGCCAAATGCATCTGCTATTTCACGGCTACAGAAGAACTTTAAGATGTACAAGCCGAGTATGAATGTAAGCTCATTGAGCATCTTGATTATCATAATGAAGGAAACCAAAACATACAGCATGCCAAAAAGACTTACCAAGACATGAATTAATCTGCATGTTGAGATCTACTGGGTGATTGACGGAAAATTGGATGACTGTTTGCAGGTCAGCAATTAGACCAAGCTTTCCAATTTTTACATGCTCTCATCTGATATGTTTTTCACCTGGGGGTTCAAGTGCAGGCAATTTTTTTGTGCTGTCGAGTTATAATGAAAGCTGCTCATTTTTATATTTACAGATGTCAGAATGACAGCAAACAGCTAAACTTGTCAAAACCAAAGATCTAGCCAGGACAAGACCCCAAGAAGCAGGCTGTCTGGCATATTTATTTTCCAGCACTGCACAAAATCCTCAAGCTGTGCTTTGATGTTCCAACCTCTAAAGAGGTGCACCAGACTAACCTCTTATTTCTGCTGCATGACAAGGCTGGGTGACACGTGCCAGGATGCACTAACCAGGCTTGTTATTTCCATCCATTTCAAGGAGGCTAAGCCCTTGGTAACAAAGGAGGCTTCTAAAGTTGCTAACACTTTGGCATATATCTACAGGCAGGGACTGGTCAAGTGGCTCAGTTTACTGCAGGTTGGGAGTTTATGAGTGCTGCATCAGAACTCAGCCAAGCACAGCAGGTAGGTAAGGTGGGGTGAAGCAGGGCAGTGTGGAATAGTTCAATCATACTCTGACCAAGTGGTTCTTTGGGTACCAGTACATGTAGGAAATGCTGCTTGCCACTGATGAAATGCCTGGAGCTGCTGCAGTGCTATGCGGCTTCTAAGTAAGGGGTCCAACACTCATCATTTTGTTGTATTAGTCATGCAATATAGGAGGCTTGTTGTGCATAAGTTTATTTCCAAGATTTTGTGAGTTGTATTTCCAAGTTGAAAACCATTTTAAATTTCAAATATTTACACCTCCATTGCTGAAAGCTGCAGAAATTTGTTAAGCAGCTGAGATTTTTTTCTTTCCTAAGATGTGCTCATCAAGTCTGAGTCAAAACCACTACAAAATGCACAGTACCATGTGCCTAAACCATAATACCACGGTATTGCCCAATTCTCTACACACAGCTGGAGCGTGTCTCTAAATGGAATGTAAAAACACTAAAATGACAGGACCAGCATTATGCATTCTCCAAAGGTAAGTACTTTTCTGAGAATGCCTGATTTTTGTATTCCTGCTGGAGGATGCAGCAGCACATTTTAAAAAATGGAGGCTTGCCATTTGCTGGTAGTTTCTGGGGCATGCAAAAGGCAATCGGAGGCATGGCAGAGGGCAGCAAGACCCCAGTAATCTACTAAGTTCAGTATCACTTTTGCGAAGCTAATTAAAATTTTTTAAATATTATTTCCAAATAAAAATCAAGCCATATGACAACTTCAAATAATGGAGAATAAATCAAATTAGTACTGTGAAAAAAGGTTATTAAATGTGCTTTATTTTTCTTATCCAGTTCTTTCCTGTTGTAGATGGTGAACATTTGTTCTCATAAATACTGCATAAACAAACTCCATGACACATTTATATTTTATATTATGAACAACTATTATTATGAACAACTATTGTGATAATTAGTCTGCAAAATTTCATTTGATACAACTAATGAATTTTCAGGGAAAAATATACTAACAAAATGAATTGAGATTTTAGCATCCAAAGGACATGATACCATCAGATTCTGGTTCCAAAACAAGAAAATCTGACAGTGATGGATGGATTGATGGATAGATAGACAAACCAAAGAAAGATAAAAGCCCCAAAAGCAAATACAGTATCTGACAAAAGGCTTCAGCAGTCAGGCATGTTATGTAAAGACACCATGAGCAAAGCTTACCTGCATGATAAGCTATAGATCCTTTATTCCAGCCTGGATGACGATGCTTGGGGTAGCTCTGGTAAAAGAAAGTAAAAACCAATCTTTCAACAAGAACTGCAACAGATAAATTTTAACTGTACCTGTATATGCTAATAGGCAAACTGGAAATTGTCATAAGGACAAAATGAACACACAAATTAATCTAGAAAGTAGACCCCAGGAAAAAATAAAATCTGACAGCAGAATGACCGTTTTGTGACACCTGCTATAATCCTAATGCAAACTACATTGACTGAACATAAACTGTTTTAGTATCACTGAACTAGATGTAAGACTCGAGTGAGATCAAACACCTTTATCAAGAAACAGCTATCTTACATACAGTAATTATTACTCAGAAATGAGTGTGACCAACAAACAAGAGCCATGCTGATGAGAGCCAAACATGGCCCTGAACCTGCTTGGTTCAACATCAACATGGCCATTGTGTAGTTCTTATTCACAAGTATCACACACATGCATAAGACGAAAATACATGTGCATACATGAAAAAGATCCAAGTATATACCAAACATACTCACAAGTCCAACTGCAAACTGCAGTGACCCTGATCTACCATTACAGAGTGCACCAGCAGATCTAGGTCTATGCAGTTTGTAATAATTAGTAGAAGAAACAATATAGATCTTGATTTGTCAGTGCATTATGCAATGGTAGATAAGGTCTTTGTTGTTTGTAGTTTGACTCTACTGACAAGCAAGTATGTATTGTGCATCACAACCTACCATAATGTAAACATAAAACTGAAATTTTCTCATCAGTTACAATATATAATTTGCATATTTGATACTGGTAAGACCATGTAATAAAATCAGGACTAATAAAGAAAGATGGTCAAATAACTACTATATATTAAGGACAATAAATAAGTAATGTTAAATCTGACCAATACATTCAAGAAAAATCCTGAACTGATCAGACAAAATGCAGGTGGTATATATAACTTTTATGGCTTATTAGACCTTCAAACAGTTTTTGGTATCTGTCTTGAGTTTGTCAATTCATGATGGAGCTCAATAACTATTAAAATGCATATACTCTACTTATCAACATGTCCAACAGAACTCCACCCCACAAACATTTAAAAACTTGTCAGCTGGGACAGGATGTGGCCATCAATGAGCTATCCCCGACAAGGGAAAATGGAATGCTTTTGCCAACACAAAAACAACAATCCTTTTATATCAAAGAGACGTAAAACAATGAGATCTTTAGCCAATTCTAGGCATCTGTCTAGATCACTCTCCTCACCCATTCCCATTGGATACTCTAAAAAGTATACAGTACTAGGGCATTGTTTTAACTCATTAATAAAAACCCAACTCATCTCCTCTCACCACAGTACTAACTACACTTAGCAGCCCCTGTCCTCGTTTACTAGACTTCTGACATGATAATTTTTCAGCATGAAATGTTTTCTATCTTCCCTCAATTCAAGTACTAAAGTACATTTCATTTCATCTCTTGCACAGCATATGGATCTTTTCACTGAATCGGCAAATTAATTTAATTAATCTGACTGGTTGGGAGAAGCACCAACACCCTATTTATTCCCTACTTCAAATTTTCTACCATTTATCCTTTGAGAGTTTATCATTTTCCATTTCACTTGCATTGTCCAACCTTTGTGTAAATCTTAAGGAAAGTTCATCAAGTTACAATTCACATGCATCTTCCAACCTTTTGTCTAAATGTAATGGGGAGTTCATCAAGTTCCTTTCACATGCATCTTCCAACCTTTTGTCTAAATGTAATGGGGAGTTCATAATGATACATTTCTGATGTATCTTCCAACCTTTTGTGTACATCTACATGAACGATCATCATGTTCCATTTCACAGGAATCTTACGATGTTTGTATAAATCTAAGGGAGAGTTCATCATGTTCCATTTTACATCTTCCAACCTTCTGTGTACATCTAAGAGAGAGTTTATCATGTTCTATTTCATATGCATCTTCCATCATTTGTCTAAATAAAAGGGAAATTTCATCATGTTCCATTTTTCATCCTGCATCCTTTTGCGTAAATCTAAGGGATAGTTCATCATGTTCCATTTCACATGCATCTTCCAACATTTTTATCTAAATGTAAAGGGAGTTCATCATGTTCCCTTTCGCATGCATCTTCCAACCTTTTGTGTAAATCTAAGGTTGAGTTCCTCATGTTCCATTTCACTTGACTCTCCTGACCTTTTGTGTAAATTCTGAGTTCAACATTTTCTATTAAACATGATTCTTACAATGTTTGTATAAATCTAAGGGAGAGTTCATCATGCTCCATTTCACATGAATCTTACAACATTTTGTACAAATCTATGTGAGAATTTATCGTGCTCCATCCTTCTGTCTAAACATAAGGGGGAGTTCATCATGTTCCATTTCACATGCATCTTCCAACCTTTTGCAAAGATCTAAGGGGGAGTTCATCATGTTCCATTTCACATGCATCTTACAACCTTCTGTGTAAATCAAAGGAAGAAATCATCACATTCCATTTCTGATGCATCTGTCAACCTCTTGTGTAATTCTAAGGGAGAGTTCGTCATGTTTTATTTCACATCATCCAACCTTCTGTGCAAATCTAAGGGAGAGTTCATCATGTTCCATTTCATATGCATCTTCCAACCTTTTGTGTAAATATATGGCACATAAATAGGCTGACTTTAGTTCTTCATCTGTAATATATCAACACAGTTCACATGGGAAGTGCACAGATCCTTGAAATGGCACGACATTAGTCTTTCTTGTAGTGCTTCATGATACACAAACAGAAGCACATTCAAGCACCAATCTTGTATCCTTTCAACAAAGCGCATGTAATGCAGCATTTATTATGGTCTACTATTAAACTTCTCTACCAAATCATTACACACCGATATAATTATCATTAACAGTCAGACTGATAACAGTCTGCTTACTTTGGCCATTGTCTCTAAACTGCATCCCACAATCAGTTCTTCTGGCATCCTTAACCTACTGAACATGTCTATATGAGCCTAAGCTAAGTACCAGACATCTATATTATGGAATGCCATGGTTTCTGAGATTCTAGTGGTGAAATCTACCAAAGTGAGAATATATCAGTTCTTCTGGCTAGTTGTTGTGGGTTTAAGTCCATTTTTCATCACACAATAGGCTATACATGAGGGTCAGTATAATTGCTGGAGAAAGAACCAAGGAATAACCCCATAAAAACCAGCGACCTCAGTTCTTCTGATCAGTAATGGGAATGAAAGGACCAACAATGTATACAGCTACTCTCTTAAACAGGGTATCTATTATGGGCATTTAACTTAAGGGGACTCCAGTCACTTTCTTCTTTGAGAATGTTTTTAGTCAATTTTACAAGACCTACAGAGCTGCACTATGTTGCCATTCAACCCAAGTCAATAAAACTCAGCTAATACCTAATAGACTATTTTTCTTGTACCCAAATGGTCTGACAGGATTCATTCTCTAATCTGAACACATTAGACCAATTTTTTTTGGGTAGGACTAACTGAAAAAATGTGTGCGAGTGTCCAGAGTGGTGAATTCTCTATAAAGTAGCCCCTTATGAATAGGAACCTAGAATTTCTCCCACGTTTACATTGCTTCTCACTTCCTATCTCTACCTTGACCACACTGAAGGATGGATTGGTTCTTTATTCCTGTCTGAAAATGATGGTCATGGACTACATAGCTTTTAACTTATGGAAATGCTGTTTGTGCACTACCATCTGTGACATAGTTTTGACTGCCTGAACCAAGGGAACTTTACAATCTGACAAATCCTGAATCTAGAACCTTCAACGCTTCCTACTGTCAAGTCATAAATCTGGATTTCCATATATAATGCTTTAACTGATTCAGGTAAGAAGGATGTTGAATATCTACTATGGCAAGAGGGACAATGCCTATTGTCTCATTCAATAATACACATGGCAATTTCCAAATCAGCATTTTATGGTCTCTAACGAGACCAGACATAACTACCACACTTGTACATCTGGTCTCTCACAAAACTTGAAGTTTCTGCCTGTCACAAGTACCTTTGGCCACTGATAGACTAGATGGCAGAAAGAGACACATGCCAACAAAGTGTATCCCACTCTGACTGTGGACATACATTGACCAAGTCACTATTATATGTGCCTTTTTTATCTTTATGTCAATCTGTCTTATCTACTTCAACCCATTCCCTTCTCCTGACTGCTACCATCAGTTCTGGAATGGCCTTGTGCATCGAATAAAAATGAATGCTCCAGGATGTCAGGATATGGGATTTGACATCAGCCCTGCCGGTATTATTTTGCAGGCATAAACTAAAATGCATTGAAAATGGTTTCTCGACTGGAGTTTATTTTAATGTTGTTCCAACATACTGCTTTTCTAGGTTTCCATTCTTTCCATGCCCATGATCTGAGGGTATTTTTAAAAATGTTGTCAGGCTTGTACTACAATCCTAGTTGGTATTTGACTCTAAGGCTGGTTTCCTCACTTCTTCACATTCTTAAGTTATTAGTGACCTTTGCTAGATATCCTTGATGACCATTTTGATTGGCATCATTTGTAAACATTTGAAATGTTTCATGTCTGGATGCTTTCTGCTAATCTTGGTCAAATTCTATTTAATTGTTCTATTTTAGTAACATCATCGCATTTTTTTAATGTCGGCTATATCTGATGGCATACTGGTATTATTTAAACCATGTAAAAGGTTTCGCTGCCAGAATACTTTTTTTTTCAAATTTGACTAAATTCTGTTAGCAATTTTTGAAAAATCTATCAAAGAGTTTTAAAAATTTTCTTAATGCTATTATATGTATGAATTTTAAAGTTCTTCATACAAGAGTACTCTGAGCTAAAATTTGGTTCCATGGGAAGAATTTTAAAATAATAATTGTTAATGGATGCACAACTCACAGTGCACAACATACATGACAGTTGCATGGCCATTCCACAAGCTCACTAATTTAAGGTGATATTTCTCATATGTAAAAATGTTTTAATATATTTTGTGTAACCTTGTGCTCACATTACCATGACACAAAGTGGTTGTAATTGTTTTGGAATAGTTGCTTTCTCTACTACCGTGACAATATTTTCTAAGGATATCTGAAAATTAAATTCTGACTTGCAAACTCATCATTTAAGTCAAAACTGACACTTAAAGGGATTTATTATTAGTTCTTTTCTTAACAATTATTTCAACTCTCTGAAATTATTAGACGTGCATGTTTTAAAGTATCAAGGAATACTGAATATAACATGTAAACAAAAAAATGAAAATTTAACATTAACCTCTTCCAGACAGAACCAGCATTCTGCCTGATCTACACACTCATTATATAACTGTTTGAAATCCAATTTTATCAGTTAATATTGAACTAAACTAAACAGTTTACCTACCCTCCTTGCCAGACCAATGGCAATATAACAATTTTCTCCTGGATCGAGAATTTCAATTTCAAAATAATGATGCATTGTATCTAAGGGTTGTCGGGCCTGAGCTAGTCCCACATCTTGGATGCTTTTGCCACGTCCTGCATATTCCAATGTCTAGAACATGAAAAAAACAAACATAAAAACTCTGATATACCGTAATACTAGCTTTTAAGTCAAGTCCAACTGCAAACAACAAAGATCCTGATCTGCTGTAGCATAATGTGCCTGCAGATCAGGGTCTATGCTGTTTGTGCTACTGATTACTCCTAACAAACTGCAGAGATCCAGATCTGCCAGCACATTATTCAATGGCAGAGCTGGGTCTGTGCAGTCTGAAGTTTGACTTGTCTTTTAAGTGAGTATATATGGCATTCCAATATTAACAAACAATTTAAATACTAAACTTTCCAGCTTAAAATTGTAATGAACCACTAACTTCTTCATTGATGTTGCATATCCTAGTCAAAAAAGGCATGAATACCTAATTCTTGTGCACACAATGTACAATGCATGTAAATTTATGCATTCAGGGTTCTTGCAATCCTTAAAAAATGTAATTCCATGACTTTCCCATAACTTTTCAAAGACATTTTTACCAATTTCAAGAGGACCTGATATGTAAATTTTACTGTGCCAAAACCATTCTCTTCTTTCAGTAGTTTTCTTGACGTCTGATCTATTGACTACATGATCAACCAGATTCTTCCTCACCCCATGTGTGTGCCATCTAGAAAGTTTAGTCTGAGTATGTGACAAAGAACTAATGTTATTGAATGGAGTCCATCTTTATTTTCAGTGAGCTTGACCTCTGACCTTTGGACTCCCAAATCAACTAGAATCTTCCTTACTCCAAGTGCTGATCATGCACACAGTTCGGAAGCACTGTTCTGAAGTACAACAGTTATTGTACAGAAGCTATTTATCTTTTTATTAGTCACAGTGACCTGGAACTTTAACCATTCAAAATTGACAGAATTCTTCATTACCCAAAGTACAAGTCATCCACAAAGTCTGGTAACTGTAGGTGGCAGAGAACACACATTATTGTGCAGAAAACACTTTTTTCCATCAGCCACATTAACCAGGATCTTTGATCCTAAAATGTATAGTGTTCTTTCTTACCATAAGTGCAAACCATTCACAAAGTTGTGTAAATGTCCATGATGGACAAACTTTAGATATTCTGTAAAAACAAAATTGGTTAAAGACAGACAGACAACATCATAAAGGTACATGCTCCTCCTTGTAGTGGGTGTGTAAAAAAGACACTCAAGTGTGAATATATAGTCACACTGACCTATTTCTGGTACATTTAGGTTACTTTCTCTGAGAAGCAATACCAACTTTCATACAAGCTGGTGAAATAGGGTCCAAAAAATTTGTAGTATAGCAAACAGAAAGATGAAACAACAAAAGTCACTCAAGCATGAAAATTCAGTCATACTGACCTAGCTTTTAAATGGCTGAGTTACTTTTACCTAGTTGTATCCACATAACAATAATAATAAGTAGTTGAAATAGAGTCCAAGATATTGAGGGTGTAGTGGAGAAACAACTGAAAATACAGTCACTTAGTTGTGAAAATTGGATCAAAATATTGACTCACTTAAGCATGCAAATTAGGTCACAATTACCAAACTTGGTAAGGCTAAATTGCTTTCATCCAAATGTATATACAGTGTGACCCCGCTATAACACGGTAGTTGGGAGCAATAGAACCCGACCGTGTTCTAGACCGAACTGTGTAATAAGCAACCAGATCAGTTAGCTGAAGAAAATGATGCATACCCCAAAATATTGGGGGGTGGGGGTGGGAGGTAGGTAATAAATGCGGGTGGTAAAATACGTGCTTCATTGCCACAGTTACCATTTTTGAATAGATGCATATTAAATGAGAAATACACCTGTAGTGAAAACAGAGAAGACATATACAATATTTTACTTTATTTAGAGAACCACGGATTGGTACATATACGTGTATACTGTTTATATATTCATGTCTAATGTATAGCATGAATAGAGTATCAGCACCGTGTACTCACCCGCAAATCTCATCATATACATGGAATCCAAAATACAAGTAATGCCATCGAAAATATGCACATCCAGAGATTTAAAATATTCATTAAATTTGTGACAGGTCATATAGGTCTGAATTCAGTGGAAAAACGTAGCACAATCACGTAACGAATTGGTAGCGTTCGTAAACATAAACTTTTTCCCTGCAAAAAGGAAACTTTCACGGCACAGTAAACGTGTTCCAGTCACTTTGGAAATAAAAAAATCCATCAGATTCCATTGCTTCTATTTAAGTTTGGTACTGACTCCTTTGAAGAAAGGTTCTTTGTTTTTATTGAAGATTGTAGTCGACTTTCTTTGATGAAGGGTGCATGCGTTATGGAAGTCACCGCTAAAGGACAGCTTTGGAGAACCAAACAAATGCCCGTTTCTTATTGTGGCAGCAACATCAAATAATTGTATTGCATGATTGAGACTGATTTTTTTCCCATTTGCTTAGTATGATTTCATAACAATCAGTGCTTCAAAGGTAACCTGTTTTCTTTGAAATTTCATCAAACTATTTTATCTGGGTACATTTTTAAAAAAGGAATTGGCCTTCGTTTGGTCGATTGTAGTTACTTTTCCTCCCTGAATATTGAATAGACCAAGTCAGATGTTTGGGGTTTTTTTTCTTTTTTGTTTTTACATTTGTGGTAGCAGAGTGATGCTGCCTTCCACTTGTGCATCAGAAATTTAACAAAGGGTCAATGGACAACAAAGATGCAGGTATTCTGGTCCGATGACAGGGATTACAACTGAAAATGTGAGTGTTCTGAAGGATTTAATTCTAAGTGAAAAGAAGTGGAATTTTACTTACTATCCACATACAAATATCAGTCGGTGTAAATATATTAATTACTAGCGAGTGGCTGAAAATCTGACTAAAGAGAGATTACGAGATAATGCCTCGTCTGGTTGATCTCTGCTACCAGAAATGTCAACAAAAAAAAGCGGATATCTCACAACATACAGTGCTCATGCTAGATGTCAACGTAAGCGCATTATGATATAACAATGCACTGTAAAAATGGTTTGTCAATATTTACAAAGAATTTGTTTATGTAACAATAGATAAATTGCAGTGCATTTTATATCAAGTTTGATTCTTTCTTTCATGGGGTCTCTGAATTTCTCCACTCCAAACCAATGGTTGTATATACAAGTTCATACAGCCAACAATGTCAATAAAAAAAATTGCCAGATGGTATATTTTGCCACCAATAAGAAAAATAAATCGCAGTTTGTGACATTGGCGAAGCCCTACACGATCCCACAATAAACTTCTTAAACGTTATTTTTCGTACTTTTAAGAAGAAAAAACTTTTTACGTGTACGAGAAAATTACATACAAAATTTTAGGAACCACGCCACGATCATCTCGTATTATTCATACACGATCTCTTCCCCAAAATGATAATAAACTTTTTACGTTTATTCGTACTTTTAAGAAAGAATTATTTCGTGTACGAGAAAAATACATGTATATAAAATTTCGGGAGCCACACCACAACCGTGTTATATCCAAATTTGTGTTATTACGGGGCGTGCTATAGTGGGGTCACACTGAACATGCAAATTTTTAGGATTCTTTTGGTGGGTAACAGTAGAGTCCCAAATACTGAGGTGTTGTAAACAGCTGAAAATAAAAGTCATTCAAGCATGTAAATTAGTTAAGTGACCTAGTTTCTGTATGATCCAATTATTTTTATGGAGATGCATTTATTAACCAGTCTGCATAAGTGTAGGGTTAAAAAGGTTCTGAGATACTGAAAGTACTGGGAAGGTAACAAATAAATGAACAAACAAATAAACAAACATGAATGGGAAAAACTCCACATCACTCAAACTTTACTGGCAAGGGGATAAAAAAAACCCCCAGAAAATTGTGAGCAATTTGCTCAATATACCCTGAATCTCAAATCCCACTTAAACCCCCAGGAGATAAGTCACAGTCAAAAGAAATTCGTAACTGCAAAAAAAATGATTTAATAACATGTAAATCTTTCGATATTGACCTTAATAAGTGCTATGTTTCACAGCAATCCAATTAAAACCGCAAGAGCTTTAAATCAATAACTCTAACAAAACTCACAGGATCACAGTATTAAACCTGACATCATCTGATGATCAAAATAACATTTCTTAAGTTAACAATTAGCAAGTTTCATGATGATCCACTGAGATATGCAACTAGTTGTGTTCACCACGTTTTGTCAAAATCAGTCATCAGAAAGTATTTGCTGAATGAAATCACCATTTTCAGCCATTTTAGCTTTCTAGGTAGCCCATTTTGTACATATGCATTTGTAAAACTTCTTTGATGAATGCAAGGTTAAAACTACAACAGAATGCTTGTTCCAGGGCCCAATGTACCAATAAAATTAGTTCAACAACTTATCAATATCAAGCCAAAGTATCCAGATGTGTAAACAGTTGCCTACCTGAAAAACTACAAGTTCTAAAGGACCTCTGCCAGCAATGCAACATTATGTTCTGACAAGCATTTAAAGGGTTTTAAGTTTTTAAAAAATCCTATACTGCTCAGAGTACATTTTTTAATGCATGTCTTTGAACTAATTTATGGGAGTTCTTGCACATCACTGTTTTCCAAGTGCTCAGAATCATAAAAATTTGTGATCCTGTGCACCTGGTACAATCTGCAGCCCCTGTATATTGATTCATCATGAGTCAGACAACTAAAATGCGGGTAAGATGTGATTTTAAATATATATTTATTTTCTTGTCTGACAACCCTACTTGTTATTTCAAATTTTGTTGACACCGGCCACACCAGAAGTGATTTTTCTAACAACTCCTCACTGTCAGAATCAAAACAGTTTGAAACACAAACCTCTGACAGAAGTTTTTTTAAAGTGTCATCCACAAGGGGAATATATGTTTTTTTGGAAAAGCCCTCACTAAATAATCGAAGGCTTGATCTGTTTAATTAATACTGCTCTCATGAGGAAGCTCTTCATTCCTGGTATATTATACTGAATAGCAGATGTGACATGAGGACTTTGGATTCTATTTTCAACTGCATTTTCAAGATACATAATGAAAAAGCTGAAAATTTTCAATAAAATCATCCCATATTCAGCTTTTTTCACAACGATGAATTAACTTGTCTAAGGTAACTAATAATTTATAACTAACAATTCCATTGAGTTTGATGTCATGCAGCCGTGTCCATTCCTCTTCACTGCTGTCCACTGCCATATGCATTACATCTTCATGATGCCATTCCGCATCCAGATTCAGCTTTATTTCCTCACCATCGGAGTGCAATCCTACAGCAGGGAACAGACCTCCTGCAGGGAATGGAACTAGTACTCTGCCAACCTGTAATTTGAACAAAAGTTAAAACAAATTGATCTGAAGTAAAAACAAGTATCATCTGTACTCGCTTTCAACTTGATTCCAACTGCAAACTGCACAAACCTGGATCTGCCATTGAATAATGCACCAGCAGATGCAGTTAGGAGTAATCAGTAGAACTAAACAGACCTTGGCATACCTGTGCATTATGCAATGGCAGATCATGGTCTATGGACTCGACTTGTAAGCAAGTGTATATGATATGAATTCACTATTGTTTATGAGTATCAATTTTCATGGGTATTTGTGGTTGTTATGAACCACAAATTCAAAGTTCAAAACATAAAATGTCCTTTGTAACACAATATGCTTCCTTTCCTAAACAATGAATTTAATTACTAACAAAAATATAATTGATTGCAAAACCACACAAGCTGATTCCACAGCAAGTCCCCAAACTTTCTGTTGCACATATATCGAACTCCAACTCTTCAACCTTGACCCTGGAAGTTGTAGCCCAAAATAGTTCACATGTACCATATATCCTCCTCCAATGGCTCCATGTTTGAAGTTTGGTCCAAAAACTATTTAAAAATGTCACTGCAACTGAAGTAGTTCTTTGACCTACTCACAAAACAAACAGAACAGATGGGGCCTAACAACTGTACCCCTCTTACAGATGGTTATCATATGGAAAACCTATGTTCAAAGTTTGCTGAAATTCCACCTTATCACCAAGTGGTCTAGGAGACAGAGTTACTGACAGATTAATCAACTGATGGACAGACACTTGGTATACAGAGTAAACAAGATAAGTATATGAGGGTTGTCAAAAAGTTCTGTAACAAATGTTGTAAAGAATAAGTTGTTTAACTGTAACTTTCGACTTAATGCACTTCTTCCATCTTGTGTCTTGAAGAACATAATGCATGTAACCTTTCTAGTAAATCTTGAAAAAACATGCTTTAACAAGCAATGACAAATGTGTGTGTGCTTTCTTTAATCTCTTACTATCTCTGTTCAAGATAGTGTATTCAAGTTCCATCATGTGTAAAGAGCTATTTAAGAGATTACAGCCTTTCACTTTTCACCTACCATATTTCATGTATTTTTTCATACCCATTAATTTTTCATACACAATCTAGCTATCAAAAAATAATTATATAACTTATTTTTTTGTACATAGCACTATGTATTTTGGAAACTCCTTTAAATTATCATACATAAAAGTTCTACTACCAGGATTTACGTTTGCAAAAAAAGACTGAAAATACCATGTTGCCATTTTGTTTTTAAAAAATTAATAAGAGATTAAAATCATGATCATATACAATTAAGGTGAATTTTTTGGTTGTTTTATAGTTTTGTACTATTTCTTAACCTTCTGTTTTGATATGTTAAAACTGGGAGGGCTCCCATTTAAAAATGGCTTCAAAATTATACTGAGGCACGATTTAGATAGGTCCAATTATGACAGTATTGTTTTGCTAAGTGTATGATATAAATGGTGATTAAATCTGGGTAAGTTCTTAAGTGAGGCATCAAATAATGAAACAAGAGATTAGGAATCATACAGAAAGGTCACTTGTCATTTCATTGATTAATTTTTTTACCACATATTTTTATGTTTTACTTGCATCAAGAAGAGTAATTTATGTTTCAAATGGCTTTGTAAAATTACCAGTGTATGATATAGATAATGTCAAACTACCAATGTATTTTTTTCTGAGCATATGTTTGATATCATCCAAAATGAAAAACAACTATTTGTTGCCTTAATTAAAACTTTTCTGTTCATTAACTTCCTGTAAATTTTAATAAGATGCATCGAATAAAGAAAAGAGAGATTAAGAAATCAAAGAATCACCAATTATAGTTCATTTTATTCTTTAATAACTTTTTAACCACATATTTTGATGTTTTCTTTATTTGAATCAAGAAGCTCACATATCAAACAGTTTTGAAAATATAATATAAGATACAGATAGATCAAACTAAGATGTGCAGACAGGTCACTGATCATTTCATTCTCTGATTACTTTTTTAACCATGGATTTTAATTTTTTTTTTTTAATCGAGGAGAAGTTCACATTTCAAACGGTTTTGAAAAAATACCAATGTATGACATAGATATATCAAACTATGAATAAAATGTTTGCTGAGAATATGTTTCAAATAATACCAAAACTGACCCAATCTATCTGTTAACAGATGTTTTATTTCATTATGTACTGTGATTCAGAATGCATTTCTGAAATGATGAATAATTAGATATGTGCTCAAATATAAACTGAAATGGAATGCAAATGAAATGAAATTATGGCAAAAATACCAGTTTGAGGTCAGTACCCTACCTCTTGGCTATTCCTGGTGAAGAAGACCTTGACAGTTTGGTCTTGTCTTACATCCTCCTCTTGGTTTTGAAACTTTATTCCACAACCTATCCGGTCTCCTACACTGCACTTTGGCCCAAATGGACGACCAAATCCACATGCACGAAATACTCTGTAAAACAACAAAAAAAACAAACAATGTAAACTATTAATTTATATAAAAGGCTCCATATTCAGTAACAGGGATCGCACTGGGTTTTGCCGATGTTGAAAATTGTGATTATTTTTTTCTATTGGTGACAAAAGGTTTTTGAGTGTAGAAATTCAAAGGCACCATGAAAGGAAGCTGCAAACTTGGATATAAAATGCATTGGAATCTACTGTTACAGAAACAAATCCTTTGGTCATATTGACAAACCATGCTAACAGTGCATTATTATATCATAATCCGCTTATGCTGATGTCTGGCCTTATTACTGTAATGTAACCCAAATAGCCATGCTACCTGACACCACCTCTGAAGGCGGAACGGGAACAGCTAAAATTTATCAGATGACAGCAATACTTTTTCTTTTCAAATATACCAGAAAAAATAGTGTGTGTGTATGTATATACATATATATTTATATATATATATCTATATCTATATATATATATCTATATATATATGTTAAGGAAATGAAAAAAAATTGTCTCAATGTTCTACATTTGATGTTGCCGCAGCAATAACAAACGGGCATTTGTTTGGTCCTTCAAAGAGGGCCTTTAGAGGTGCCTTCAATAAAACATGCACCTTCAGCAAAGCAAGCCTACAACCTTTGATCAAAGGAAGTCAGGAACAAGCTTAAATAAAAGCACTGTTTCGTTTTTCATAGTAATTGGAATATTTATTGTGCCATGAAGGTTTCCTGTTTGCAACAAAAAAGTGCATGCTTAAGATTTTGCCATAGGAATATATTTATTTTATCAAAATAATGGAAATATAATTTGGATTTTACACTGCCATTGGTCGCAATGGCAGCATAAAATCCAATTTATATCTTCAATATCTTGAAACAATAGATATCTGGCCGTCAACACAAAAGAAGGTGGGACATCTCGTAAGAATGTGTGTCAAACTTTTAAATTTCTTCACATGTTATCACTTCCCTATGATTAGCCTCATCTCCTTGGTAGCCTCGGCATGATGGAACTTGTCTCTAGCTGACCAAAACCTAGGCCAATTTTAGTACATGTACATGTAGCATATAAACAACTATTCAGCCACATGCTGCTAGGATAATGAAAACTGAGAGTGTTTGTTGACAATGGGATATGGATCAAATGAGGACTACCATTATATATATATATATATATATATATAGAGAGAGAGAGAGAGAGAGAGAGAGAGAGAGAGAGAGAGAGAGAGAGATATATACACACACACACACACGCATGTGTTAGATGTGCCTTCTAACAGGATTTGACAGATACATGAATTTTCTAACATATTATCTAATACTCGAATTTGTGGATTTTTCATATACATGAACATTATTTAATACATTGTGGAGTGTACTACAAAGATGTAAGTTGTCAGTATACAAGTGTACTTAAGACTAGTTTTCTTTATTTAATCAAAATTTCCATTGGGTTTTTCTCTCTCTCTCTCTCTCTCTCTCTCTCTCTGAAAATCCTAGTCACTGATGACAGGTCACCTCTTTTGAAATTTCAATTTATTTTCAGTGCTCCCCCCTTTACTCATATAATCGTCTGCTTATGTTGACAATATTACCTTGGCCCCAAGGATGTCGAGACAAATGGATTATTATGAAAATGGTGACATTTTTTTTGAAAATTTGCGACAAAATATTGAGGTTGGCAATTTTTTGGCGACCTTTTCAAAGCCAATACCATCCCTGACTGGGTACCAGTATTCACTGTAGTGGGGGTGGAGGGGTTCAACCTTTAATTGACTGGCATTCCATCCAAGGTAAGCAATATGTTACAGTCCTTTAACATCATGGAAAGATGAAGAAAATCCAGTTCAATAATCAAGAAGGCTTAGAAGAATGTAACCTTTAATATAACTCTATACATGTATGACTTCACAAACAATCTTACATGTTCCCTTGGGTTTTGGAGGGGGAGTTACACACATGGAGCATAAAAAACCCTACAAATTCTTTGTGCATATGCATTGTTTCAAGTGACAAAATATTCAACTACAGAACCAAGCTTGGAAACCATCAGACTCTCAAGTATGAGTGTGAATTTAAACTTTTGTTTTGACCATTTACAAGTTACATTACTTCTGAATGGTAATTTCTGATTGGCTGACAGTCAAAATGTCAGAAGCTCTGAGTTTCACGATCTCACCCACATCACTACAATGACGTAACCCTCCAAATCTGACTTGGAAAAACTTCACAATAATGTTTTTACATCACATCCTTGCTAACAAGAAAGCAATGCCTAGGTCTCATCAATCTTACGTTGAGACAAAAATCATTACCAGAAAAATGCCAATAACAGATGACTCTGCAACTACTACATTCAGCCATTTGAAATCTTCTCTGTGGTGGCCCAAATAAAACAGCCAGACATGTATACAGTGAATATAAATCAAAATTCTGCAGCACACATGCAAAATTTAACAAGACATACATATGTACAAATGATGGACAAAAAGAGAAATGTACAACTATAAATGGATGATTATCACGAAAAAACAGTATCATGCAAATTGACACACTTTCCATCATCTGCATGGTAGCCCACTGAGAAAGCTCTCCAGCCTGGCTGCGAATCCATTGGATATTTTTGTGGCACCAATCCCACACCTGCAAGAGGCAAGACACATGACTAGTATTTGGAGTGCAGAAAATGGGGAGCACAACAGTTACTATGTGATGAAAGTTATGAAGTGACTCCAAAAAAATGTGATCTATATTTGAAGCTGACTGTCATTTAGAATGTCTGTGGAACTATATGAACAATAAGTATTGCTTCTTATCATATAACAACTGTGTTAATTATATTATTATATCAAAATTTGTTTAACACATATAATAACTCCTCATGATGTCATAAAAATGTCATGCAGTGAAAAGGCATATCCCAGTGTATTTGAAAGTCATCTCACTACATTATTCTATTATTTGGTGAAACAAGGTATTTTTTTGTCATGAGATTAATAGAATGTTACATCTGTGCACAAACCAAATGAAATTTATGAAATTCACTGCATCATTCCAATCCTCTGCTTGCCAAGGCTCATTAAAGATAGAAATGATTTGACCTTGCCCTATAAATTTCATTTCAAATATTCATTCATGTAAGATCCTCTATGTATAACAAAGTGATTCTTTAACAATCTGAAGTTTGGTATATTTCCAGTCACTATATAAAGGTTTTGGTAATATCTCAAGTTTTGACATTTCTTAAAAATTCCTACTCCACGGCATATTAAAAAAAACCATTTATGAAATATCTTAAGTTATCTGCTGCCAATAACATCTAAATATGCAATTTAAATGTGACCCATACTTTTCACCTGACATTGCTATTGGTGTTCCCTTGATAAACTCGTGTCAAGTATGACAAAATTCATACCAACATTATGTTTTGCTCCAAAGAAAAAAGGAATTACCCCAAATAAATACTACAATACCAAAGAACCAAATAAAGATAAAACACATCAATTTGCAGTTTAAAAGAGAAAAGCAGTTAATTTCCCATCTGTTGATAAATATACCTGTTTCTGCCTGATTTCTATTTCCAAAATTATTTAAAATAATAGTCAAAGACCAGGTAAGCCAGAATTCCAGAAGAATTGGCAGCTTAAACTGAAATAATAATGCTGCTAAATTCAATCAATTTCTGGAGTAAAAAACTATTTCTTCGGTAAAACTTAGCTGATCATAATTTGTTAGAACATTATCTGCTACTTCACAAATTCAGCTCTTACAGGCTACACTGGATATGATCAACCACTTTTGTTATGTTTTAGTAATAAACATGCAAAGAAAGAGCTTAGATGATGGTGATCACCCCTTGGATAGAGGGATTGGTATCAAATTACATCAATCATCAGTTCAAGCTGAAAATGTGTGCATGTTTTCCAGGGATATAACTGCATGAGGGCTTGTAAAGATGTGCCCACATTTTAATCATGAAAATCTTATCAAAGAAAGAAACATATCTCAAAAAATTAGCTTCTTCTTCAAATATGTTACCTGATCATAATATGTCAGGAGAATAGGTACCAGCACTTGGTTCTGAGAAATGTTTTGCTCCTGCAGATTGCACAAATGGAGAGTAACCCATTTGCTTTGGATCTGATGAGCCTCTTGAAAAGGTGGCCTGATATACATGTAGTTCCCAACAGGACAAACTTGGCCTTTTTTGAATTAAAGGTCTCTGATGCAGAAGCTGGAGAATATCTCTGACCTCCATTCCAAGGTTTTAATGATATCAGTTAGTGGATAGGTGTACTCAAATGCTATGAATAAAAATTTTATCTGGTCTTGAGTTAGTTCATTTTATGCCGAGCCGATAACAACACGGGATGCAGGACAACAGACCCCAGGCAGAAATATCATCTTTTCCTTTTCTGACACAAAAACAAGCAAGATTCCCTCCTATGATCGGCTCAGTAAGCCAGATCGAAAGTCTGGGCAGTCAGCATCATTTCCTTGATCTTGAAAGATATCAACATGTACACCTTTCCTATTTCCCTTTTAGTTTTCTGAGTCTTGAAAAAAATGAGGAAATAGGGTGCTGACTAATCTGATTGCTCTCAAGTGGGAAAAATGGATCAACAACTTCCTGGGAA
The DNA here is from genome assembly GCA_016617855.1 of Megalonaias nervosa. Classification (NCBI taxonomy): domain Eukaryota; kingdom Metazoa; phylum Mollusca; class Bivalvia; order Unionida; family Unionidae; genus Megalonaias; species Megalonaias nervosa. Next base: position 59,123 of record JAECUM010000017.1, read on the forward strand.
AATCCTGACTTCTGCTAACCTACTGAATTCAGAGTTATTGAACATGCATGCCTAGCTTTTATCAAATAGGACCTCAGAAAGAAACAGTTCTCTGAATGAGTATTTTACAGAATTGCTCAGGCTCGAAGAGCTGCCATGTGTAAAGCTCATTACGGAAAATGGAGAGATTTCACAGTGTCCAACCTTCTAGAAAATTTCCACTTGTTGAGAGTGAAAGCCTTGGCCCACTGTCTTCATCTTTCCTGCCATGTGACATACTCAATTCAACACATGATGTCAACTAAGTGTAACTGCTCCTTTGTGCTTTTTTCCCCAAGAATGAAAATATTCCATTTCATTCATCTGTACTATTAAAACTTGTTAAGAGGTTTACTGTCCCTTTCTTCCTGACCTGTCACTTGTATGCCATTTGGAAATAAACAAAAAAATAAACAAAAGCTTGATCATGCAAATGTTTTATCACAAAATATGTGCAGTTTAAAGCATCTGAGGTACTATGGTAAAGTTAGTCTGTTTCCCTGACTAATTACACTGAATCAAATAAGAAACTCTGATCCAAATCAAACAAAGACATGCTATTATCCAGATTTTACCGGAATTTCCATAATTTGTCCTCTTATTCCTTAAGTGCCTATCTTAAATGTCATTTCAGCAAGACTTAGGACAAAACCATAAGGGCTGGCAGGTTTGCGCTAACCACTGAGCCACCATGGCTCTATTCGGAAATTGGTACAAAGAGAGTCTACAAGAGTCAACCCTACTGGATTCATAGATTCAACTGAAAAGAAAGGGTGACTGGACCATTCCATGAGGACTGACTAATTCAATCGAGACCATCAGACCACTGAGCCTGTATGAAATGTGGCAGACTTTAATGTTTATTTTTCAATGATTAAACTACTTGCAAAAATCCCAACACAGAAAGCTGTCCAGTCTCCAGGCCCGATGTTGCTTGAAACTGATGATGTATTCTCCATTCTGAAAGTTTCCTCTCGCAAGATTTTCTTTAGCAGGAAAGCTTGACAATGAGCCTCAGTTTTCAGCCTTTTCTGGGTACCAGAAAGATCAGAGAGAAAAAGGCTGGCAACCAGATGTTTTGTACACTCTCTATGGCACTTCTTTTAATTTGGTTATATTTGATTGTTGGAACAAGATGGTGTTCCTTCAAAAATGTGGTAGTTCTGTGAAACCCTCTACTGCTATGGAAAAGACCCATTAATCTTCTGCGATTCCTTACCAGGCTTCTGAAAAATGAGCTAGTTTGCCTCCAACCAGTTTTAAAGAAAGAGGTATTCACCGCAGGAGACGTAAAGAATCCCTAAAATCACACACACCCCCCAGCTTGGGAACAAAAGGATTCCACCCCACCCAACCCACAAGTCACATACCTGATCTTGAAGCAGGGGCGATCTATGGTACACAACATACGGTCAAGTTAGATTATATACTTTATCAAAGCATCATTAGACATATCCAGTGGTTCAAGTCATACCTGAACAAGTATACAAGTTACAAAATAACTTTTTCCCTTGATGTGACTTTGATCTGTAAACTGTGTGCCTGGCAATGTAAGTGACACACATCTAGCAATGCCATATACTGTGTGCCTGGCAATGTATGTGACACACATCTAGCAATGCCATTTTCTGTTGCAAAGTAATAGGCTGGATAAAACAAATCTTAACAGATGGACAGAAGAATGGAAAACTCAACTGCATAATATGCACGACTTACGATGGCCATATAGTGAAAATGATGCTGCCTGTTGTTGGTCTGATTTGTTTATCATCATTAAAAAGAAAATTTTACAAGGGTTCTGTGAAATATGTTTTGCCTGTTCACCAAAAGATAAATGTCACCTGACTTTGGAAACTTTAAGCAAACTTAAAAGCTTGCTGCTGCTGGAAAAATTGCATATACATTATGTCTCTCTATCAGCCAAAGCTGCTGACATTAATACAACTGGTTGCTACAGTTCTCTTCATACTTGATAAACAATCAGAAGTCTATGTCGTCTACTACAGACCCTTTAGAAATCGATTGAATTATTTAGTAGCTGAGTATATAATTAATACCATACCAATTTTTTCCAGCAATTATTTGCAATGAGAAATTTATTACATTGTTATGTTGATAGTGTGATTTAACTATGCTAACAGTACATTTTACATTTTTAAAATAATGTTAACTATCATGATAAATATAGTGCCCTACTACAACCAGATGGCAAGGCTTCATACATCTGTACCATTTTGTGTATCTCTGTACTAACCAATTGCTCCAATGACCCCTGTATCTAAAATTTCCACCTCAAAGTAGTTCTCCTCTGGTGAAAGGGGATCAGCAGCAACATATAAACCAACTCGATTCATCTCATTTGATTGGAAACTGAAAAAAGAGAATGACAAGTTGTACTGCATTAAAAAATTTGAACCATTTTACAGATATTTACCCACATGATTAAGCTCTGGGTTTTGGGGGTGGGAGGATACAGGGGTTTCACCTTTGGTTTTCTGAAGATTTGTTGCATAAAGGCTCAATTTGGTGTTTCATGGTACAACCAAACTGGTAGGTTATACAGTGCCATGACAATGAAAAAAAGTAAGTGCCTGCACAAGGTATCATGTGGTAGCCAACCTGAGGCAATCCAATAGTAAGATTCAAACCTGCAACCCTTAAGTGGCTAGTCTGGCATGATAACCTGTAAGTCAGTGTGGCTCCTTGACATAAAATCAATGTAAAATGTGATTGGTTTCATCTAAAATATGCTTTTCTTTCTTTTATATATCCACTGGACACCTTAAAATTTAAACACAAAACAATATAATTTAAATTAATTAAATGTAAATTACTTAATTCTGAATGTTATCTTCTAATCATGACCAAAGCAAACAAAATAACATTGTTCAATATAAAACGGCGACAAAACAGGAACAATATTATTTTAAAACAATATTATATTATAAAGTCCAACCTGATTAAAATTCTATGTGAATTAGCCAACTGAAGTGCAGCATTCAGAAATCTGAAAGTGAATCAAGTCATTCAGCATACATTATTGCTCTTCAGCTATACTGCTGTCTCCCAAACATGAAAAATTAAGACTCATCTGATTGGCTGATAAAATTAGCAATTAAGGTACTAACATAGGTCATAAGAACATGACCCCTAAGCTGTTGCTGTCAGATCTTCACATAGGACAGTGAAGATATAATTTTAATCAGACTGTTATCAAATCTCGATTACAAGCTGTTTTTTTTTTAATAAAGGTATGAGCTCCAATGCTCAGTACTCAAATATATTCCATATTTCTATACTTTGATAGCTGTAGATCCATCACAATGATCAGAATCCAGTCTGTGTAATTGCATAATCTTTCTTAAAGTAGAGTCATGTTGGCATAGTTAGCATATGCCAGACTAGCTGAGTGTGCAGGTTTAAAACCTAACATTAGATCAGCTACCACAGGTGTGTCCTTGGGCAAGGTTAGCTCCCATAGGTGTGTCCTTGGGCAAGGTTAGCTACTACAGGCATGTCCTTGGGCAAAATTAGCTACCATAGGTGTGTTCCTGGGCAAGGTTAGCTACCATAGGTGTGTCCTTGGGTAAAGTTAGCTACCACAGATGTCTCCCTGGGCAAGGTATTTTACTCCAACTGCCTCTGCACTAAATAACCTATTGTGCTGCTGTACTGTAAAACATCAAACCACACCATAAACCAATTTTTTAAGTAATACATTTCTTTTATAGATGTTGGGACTGTTAATAATAATCTTCCCATAACTATTATAAACAATGAAATAAATCTGTTTTACTAATTAAATACCCAATGTTGAGTTTATATGAAATGCAAAGTAATTATCATCCATATATAGTTAGAATCTAATTCAGAAAATATTTATGTGACCACATTAATATTACAGATATAAACCTGCTACCTTCCAAATCCAGCCCTACAAAAAAGATGTAAATTCATCTTCTGTTTACCTCATATTGCCCATTACTTCCCCTTGCCACCACCAGGTGTCTATGATTATAAGATTCACTTCCATACAACATCATACGAATACAGTTAATCCAATCCAGATTTGTGTTACATTCGATCATTCAGATTGGATTTGGGATTTATCTGAATTAATGTTCATTCTAAAAAAATCGGTAAATATTTTTTTTTATTTTTGCAAATATTTGGTGACATTTTTCACTTTCTCACACTTGGCAAGTTTTAGACCACCATGGAACAACACAAAATATTGTTGATGCATCTTGTTATTTCAAGTTTTGTGCAGACCGCTGATTACTTAGCAACTTATTAACATGCTGCATCATTGATTTATACATTTTTTAAGTTTTATCATGTCATTTTAGTGAAACCTGTCTTGTACAATGCTGTCATACAGATGATAAACTTAACAACTACACCTAGTTCTGGCAAGGGGAAGTAATGTGCAAGAGTTATTGCCCTTTGTCAACACGAGAGACAGAAAAGATGACTTTACCTCTTGTTACTAGGGCTGGATTGGTGGTGGTCGGGGGGAGGGGGGTTAGCTGGCTTATATCTCTATTATTAATGTGGTCGAGAAATATACCTGAAGGAGAAATGACAAAATCTGATAGTATATCATCTGAAATAAGGACTCATTGACAGAAGAAACTGCTGTTAGCTATGTAGTTAAAGAAAAAGGTACACAGAAATGTGAAAAACAGGTGCTGATACTTGTACTGTAACAAGATTACAGCGTATAAAGCTTGCAGACCATAAAGCATTATAAGCTTAACAAGGCCCAACTCTCTGTCTCTCTGTCTCTGTCTGTCTCTCTGTCTCTGTCTGTCTCTCTCTCTCTCTCTCATTTTTGGGATTTGCCTATGGCCAAGTACCTTCCAAACTTGTTTTTAGGCTGTAATGCCATTTTCAGCGCATGATAAACTATACATGGAGGCCAATATAGCTGATGGAGAAAGAAACTGGGAAAAACCTGGTAAGAACCACCAACCCACAGTACTGGCAAGCTTTCTCACATACCCACATTGTCCGAGCCAGAGGCTTGAACCCATGTGGACAGAGGTGAGATGGCAGTGATCGGTAATGGTGAGTGCTGAGAAAACATGGCATTATCCCCCTCAAGCAAACTTGAGCATTCCCAAGCCACATTTAAGCTTGTCCTCAGTATTTGTAAAGCCCTTCATTAATTGAATTAAAAATATAATTAATTTTAATATATGTCTCACATTTTTTGTCATAAAGACACTTGATGCAGGACACTACAAATGTTTCAAGTTCGGTATTATCCTTTTCAAGGTAAGTTTTTAAAATTGTAATCTCCTCCAATCAGAAGGAATTAAAAGCAAAGCCATAAAGACGATGATCTACTCCTGATACTTGATAATAAGCTATACTCAATGAAACAAACTTTTATGCACAATTTGATGTTATATGTCGGCCCTGTCTATGCCTACATTAAGTACAAATAATAATGGTGACTGAGCAGGAAATAATGACATGCAAGTCAAAATTGCTTTCTTTGTTGGGTACTGTAAATCAGTATTTAGGCAAAATCAAATGACTCACAGAGATAATTCACATTTCAGAATTGTTGGGGTGACAGGGGTTTATAATCCAGGTACAAATCTAGAAGAAAAGGAACAGAGCTGTTCAATGGTAGCAAAAAAGATGGTTTTTTAATAAACTTGAACAGCCAGCTCTTTAACAGATGACCTTGGCTTTTGATATGCTTCCTAAACAACAAGCACTTTGCCAATCTTTCATGATGTTTTCAAGCCATATTCCGAGTTCTCTGTATGTTTCTGCACTGGGAATCTGGGACCATCAGTCTCCCGACAACTGGGGATCATGATTAGAAAATGGCGGGTGGGAGTGATAAATGGGACGCCATTAGCTGACTGAAAATCATTACTTTCAAGTTCAAGTCAATAATAATTTAAAGAAGGAAAAATTGTTCACTATATCTATTACCATATTCTTTAACGTCATTTAAATTCTCACTGTGCCTTTTTCACTTTTTAAATATAAGAATTCTTTATTCTTGTTCATTTAAGTAGCTCGTGTCCTATGGTTTTTTATAACCTGTTAGGAAAATATACATTCCCTGGATTTAGTTTTAAAAAATTGAGGTTTTAGGCTATTGACCATAGATCAATGAACTGTACAGTCTTCTAACATCAAGGGTACAAGACTAGAACACAAAGGTCCTGGATGCAAAGGAAGCACTTTGAGCTCCGAGAGTACTTCAATGATCATATCCAAGAGCCTGCAAATACATTTGATAATTTCTACATACTTTCATCTTCACAATAATTTTTCTAAATATAAAAGTGTCAAGAAAAATATCATGTACAATTTCTGCATAACTCTCTTAATGTCTGATCAAAGCTTATACATTATGAACCTAATACAGGGCTCTCAACTAAATTTCAGGATGAGGAATCCTGAACTCTTCACTCAATGAACTCTGGAGTACCCAGCCAGTTTCAGAATCCTTGGCATAAACTTGGGAGTCCCTCACTTTCAAAAGGATAGAAAGGAAAATTAAAAGCATATGCTCATTATTTTAAAAATATCAAGATTGAATTTTTAGCCATTTATAATAATGCACTGAAAGGTATATATTTTTCAGTAAATAGAATGTTAAGTTTAAGCATTATACATGCAAATTTTTAAAATTTTTTTACCCCAACAAGAAAACTAAAAACAAAAAAGCAAACCACAACAATAAAACTGTCTACAATTAGTTTCATTCACAAGAATGATCACTTGGAATGCTGTGTTTCACTGTAAACAGAATAGCATCTCCATTCCCACCAAAGAATCTATCACAAGTCAACTCCTGTCATTATTCTACTGTGTATGTATGCATATATATATATATATATATATATATATATATATATATATATATATATATATATATATATATATATATATATATATATATATATACATGAATTAAAATCATTAAACATTAAAGAAGGAATGAAAATGTACCAAGCAGCACATGTGTAAAAAGAAAATGAATGCAAAATAAAAACATAATTAGTAAACAGTGTTAAATGTCTTAAGTTGACCCTGAGGAATAATGGTGGGATATAACACTGGTTCTTTAGATAAGATAAATTAATCTTGGTACATGTACAATACCTAAATACATGTAGCTTGAGGCTGCAGATCTGAACTCATACACAATAAATTCACACAAGCTTTAAGTACTAATACTTGAACATCAACCTGGGTACATTCATTGATATATGTTCACTTTGCCAATGTATTCTTTTTTTAATTTTCCAGCTGATAATCTGTTGAAAATAGATCATCAATGAATGGCACCCCAATGAAACTGAGGTGATAAATCAATCTAAAACTTTAAGAAAACTGACTGGTCTGTAGCCCAGGCTACTTGAATTTCACCATTCAAATGTTGTTTTATCCTTTTTTAGTATTAGTGTCATTTTTATCAAAAGTCTGTTTCCTGAAAAATGAAAACAGATTTTGATGACTCATTTTAAAGAACCAAAATACTTTTCAGCACCATTTAAAATGTCAATAATAATGTAGTGCCTTATAGAAATCATATGTACTACTTAAGCAGCAGTTATTATTATTATTATTATTATTATTATTATTATGGTAAATTGATGATCTAACAATATTGTCCAAATCAAACTAAAAAAATAGCCTTGATTACACACATTTATATTCATGTCATCACCAATTTAATGTAAACACTGTTACAATAAAACAGGGCATCACTTATTTACCAATCAATTGGAGGTGCCTACATAAACACTCAATAAAACATGGTTACAGAGTAGCCTGGGGGTGGAGAGTCCTTTTTACAGTATAATTACAATGACATAGATTAACTGTTAGTTACAATGGCTTCATGCCTCTTTCTATAAGACTAGTCTATTCTAGCTCTTCTGCAGATTGGCAACATCTTCGCTAGGCAACATTCTGATATGTTAACCCTATCTACACCTTGGTGGATCAAGCAGATATTTAAGTGCTTTGTCCTAGCGACATCTATTGGATTTCATGAGATGCCCCTTCAGTATGCAATGCCAACTAACCAACAGCGTGTAACAGCGATGCATTGTACACTGGCTGAAAATGGTGGAGGCAATTGACTCCAAAAGGATACTATGTAAGTTTAACGTTAAAAGTATGACTACATACCAGAGAGAAGCCAATACAGGTGTGTTTGATTGGAAGGTATTTGTATAAACACAGACCGGCAATGGAAAATTGTTTATTTATGAATCCACTGAAGTTGTGTGCTCCCCTTGTCTTGGTAATGCAGGAACAGTGTTCAAATCTGAACAACTAATTTTGACGGGATGTAGTGACTTGCCACTGCATTCAATGAAATTCAGACCCGAAGCACAGAAATATCTGCTTGATCTGCCAAGGTGTAGATAGGGTAAACACATCAGAACCTTGGCTAGTGAAGATGGATTGGCCATGGCTGACCAGACTATGAAAAGGGGGAAAATAAGGCATGTCACAAGGATGCATTACAGGGAGAAGCAGTGTGTCAGTTGAGAATGCCACATATAATTTGACTGGGAAACTCAGGTCCCTGAAAGCCCTGCCAATACAAACCTGATAATATCACCATCAACATTAACTCGCTCATGCCTTGGTTGTCGCTGATCTTCCCCAAGGACTGGTCCAGCAATGTGTGCATGACGCATGCTGGGATGTCGGCGTAATTGCCTTACCATGTCCATGGTGATGAGATTCTGAAAATATAAACATGTGTCATAAATCCAAGTCTAGAAAGTTATCTAATTTATATGCTGCATATTCAGACATATATGTGTCATAAACCCAAGGGATACAGTAAAAGTTTGGCTACCTCAATCTATTAAGCTTAGACACACCAACACATTTGAGCATAAAATAACAGAAAATTTGCTGCTCTGAGTGAATGTATTGTGTATTATGCCAATTTAATGTTTATAATATATTGATCAGATATATCTCCATAACACATCCCCACTAATTCTTTGTAGCACGTCTATCAAATATAACTTGTCATGTATCTAGTCATTTTGGAGCATTATTTACCTGATAGATACCTTGAAATGACTATATACCAGACAGTCGGATACATATCTAAGACTCAGATATTGTATTCTGAGGTCCCAATGGGAATGTTATCCAATTAGTAATAAGCTATCTTTTCATACACGTCTACAGAAAATGATTGGAAATTCAAATCTAATAAAAGAAACAATCTCGTCTTCAAAATATTTAATTCTCGGTACAGAAACAAACAAAAACAGTAGACTTAGCATTACAAAATATCATCATACACATAATGTGCAAACACTCATGTAATTACAACCACAATGACATTAAAAAAAGAAACATTCACCAAACCTCTGTATTTAAAATTCATTTGATCACAAAATATATGCTTAATTAAATGCAGTCTTCTCAAAAGTTCAATAAGGAGTATGAAGATATTTCAAGTGTCATTAGTGTTCATTTTTGCACTCACTAGAGACTGGAGGGTACTGTTTGTTCAGACTCCACCTGCTGGATTCTCTGAGCAAATCCTGGTCAGAATTGAGTTGTTCTTGACGACCATTATGTTAGCATTGTCAGAACTGTATCTGATGCAGTCTGACCACATGACATGTTTGTATCTATAGAAAAATGAATATATATCTCATTTGGGACAAACCATTTCATTGGGGAAGGTGAGTGGAGCGGAACATAATATTTTCAAGTTTAATGGGGGCTTTACTGATAATATAGCAGTCATAAATGGCTCTGTCCAGTGCAGGTGTCATCACTTTATTAATACAAATCAACCATGCGTTTGCATATTGCCTTTCAATCAATCCATTTCATGGCTAAAATCATCTGAAAAGCATAGGTCAATTAACAGTAGTTTAAAAAGATCAAGAGAATTAATAATAAAGAGAAATAATTGGAATGTTCAGTATGTCAAATATGTTATATACAGGTGGTTTTCCTATTTTGATAGATGTCATACACTCCAGTATGACATGTCTATATGTTTTCTGCAGTATGTGCAAAGAATTACATTTTCTCTTTGCTGCTGTGCTTCATGAAGTAAAACTCCATTCACCAATAATTCTGAAATTTATTTTTGCTGGGCTCTGCTTGCTTTGCAGATAGCTTATTGCTTCCTGAATCACCTTCAAAAATGAATCTCACATGCACACTACACTGTTCCAACAGCTGAAATGACCATGCTTTGCATTTTATATATGGAGTTAAATCCTACTACAAAGAAATTTTGCCACTTTCCACAATCTTGCCAATAATCTTTAATGCAGATGGCTTAAACATTCTGTTTTTCCACTCGGTGAACTTTACCTTTTCAAATTATCGTAATAGGCTCCCCAACAGCTATCCTCAAAGGACCTGACACATTACCCTATCTTACTGTCAGATAAATAATACATGAAAAGGTGGTTGTTTACACCTGACCTCTTTTAGTTGTCTCTATGACAATCTGCAGTATAAACTGTCCCATGGGATAATATTTTACATGAGCTCTAAGCTGAACTGTTTACCATTTATGCACGTTGCAAGTGATAGGCATATATCATTCACTGTCCTAGCTTCAAGCCCATCTTTGATTCATGTGCCATGTTTCTTGCGAACTCACAAGCTTGTTTTGAGATCCTGGTATCATCAACTAGGTCGATACCTTTTGTTGACAGTGAAAGTAAGTGCTGATAATGAAATATTTGACAAAATTTAAATAATACCATAATTCAATGAAAAATGGAAATATCCAATTTAATTAATGCAATATTTGCCACAAGTTTGTGGCCCTGGCTGGTGTGAATGTTAGCTGTTCAGATGCTGGTTTTCTTTATGCTTTGATTAGTGGGAAACCTACAACAGACATTTTTGTGATGGCAAAAGGTAATGCAAAAACATGGTAAAAAATGAATCTAACGAACAACTATACAGAATGAAATTTTTCACAGAAATATTTTAATATACAGGGAAAGAAATCTTTTTAATAAACTAGCATGGAGAAAAATGTTTTAAAAATTTACTGCATCTTTAAATATGATAATTCTATAGAAAGTTCAAAAGATAAAAATATTTAAAAAATGTGTGTTTTCTTTGATATTTTTTTGGCATCGTTATTCATAAGTGTTTTATAGCAATTATTATGCCTGTGAAAGAAATGAAATATATTACAGATGCAAATATTAATTGGCTGAGGCTGTGTACGTGACTGTCATTTTAAGATACCCGATTACCATATATAGCCATTTTGGCAGAGGTTGTGTAGACGATAGTCGGGTACATAGCCATTTTGGTGTACCCGATTGTAAGATAAATAATGCTCCAAAATGACTATACACATGACTTAAGTTATATACAGAAGTGCTACCTTGAACTTCTAGGGATGTTCTATGAAGGTATCTCTGACAAATACAGTATAAACATTAAATTGGAACATTACACACTGTATGGGTATAAATTAGTGTGAAAAATATGACTTGTGAAAATATTATTTCCTGGTACTATGTGATTATTGCACATCTGCAGAAATCAATCAACATTCATTTTCTTTTGGCGGACTGTAATTATGGGCTCAATAGTATAATAACAAAATCTTTCCTCAAACCATTAAGCTCTGCAATCGATATAAGTATTCCAAGTTACATCCTGAAATGTGTTATTTTATGTTGCTTGCAGTAAGTGTGTGTGTGTGATTTTGATTTTTAATGTAGCTTTAACAATTTTTCAGTCATATCACTATGATGTCTGCAGTGTGGCAGTTTGTAGTGATGTCTAGCACTGGGGCATCATGCCACAGACATGCAGCATGATGTCCCACCCAGCCACATTATCCAGACACCAAGCCAACCAGTCCTAACACTAACCTCTTAATGCTGAGCACCTAGCAAGGCTGTTGTAAGTACCATTTTTATAAGTCTTTGGTACGACTCAACTGATGTTCAAACCCACGACCTTCCGCATCCAAGGCAGATGCTCTAAGCAGTAGTCCACCAGAGTCGTCACCAGCAAAGTGTTTTCATGGAAAGCGTGCTCAGCAAGTGCGGAAATTCACATCGGTTTTCATGTCATGTGTCAAAAGGCCCCATAATAGTTGCACGTTCAGCAATAAGAAGCAGAGAGAGAGAGAGAGAGTCAGAGATGGGGGGGGGAGAGCATGTGCATGAAACTCTTTTGTGCTATATACTGTAATTTGATTTTGCTTTCTCAACAATCAAGCTGTAAAGGAGAGAGATTAACCACTAATTAAGGAGCCCCCTCTTATGCTCTTATAATGACAACATGAAATATCTGTGACTTAGAAAACTAATTAATCCAGACCTGCATTCAACATCAAAACTGTTGACCTTATGGTAATGTAAAAAAAAATTCAGCTTTGCTTTCTTTCAGTTTTAAAGGCCAGTTTCAGAAGTAGACCAGTGAATATATTTTGTCCTAAAATCTTTGAGAATTATCCTGGTAATAAAAAAGTTGACCAAAAAATAACTGTGAAAGTAAAAATTTTGTATCCACTAACAGAGCAGCATATTCTTGTTAAGTGTGTTGATTTCCAGGCTGCAAAACTTAAGTATTTTGAAGTTAACTGCTTGAAGAAACTGTACGAGGACTTGCCACTTGAGAAAGTCTTGGTCTTTTTTTTTAGGGAAATATGGTTTATACAAGAAATTGTGATCATGTTTTACGGATTTTATATGCATTCACTTAATTTTTTGTTTTATATATGTAATACAGTGTTTTAACATTTTTTTAGGTTTTATATTTTGTCTTGTTGTACTTCATCTTTACATCTATTTGGAAGGGTTGATCTTCTGGAATTGTGTGCAACTGATTTCTATACTTTCAGAATTTTTCGAACACATACCATTAGTTGGTACCATACAGCCACTAATGTGCTGAGGTGCAGTAAAGCTATTTATTGAAACTTTAAAGTTAAAGAAATGTTTACAAAATTTCCTATGAAACTTAATCCATTAACAATTTCAAGAGTTTCAGTAATGTTAAAAAATACTTATATAACTAATGTTATAGAGTAATACTTAAACAATTAGGTAACCGATGAAAGCACTGATCTCCTTTAAAGATTAATTTTCTGTAAGGAAAATTGCTTTGTCTTGTGTTCATATTCCACAGAAAGAACTTTAAATGTCAAGTGTTTCATACAATGTTTTTTTTTAGATTTGATATGCACATATGTTCATGTTATGGCTTGTATGTATGAAAAGCAACTATCAGCAATTCACGTACCAATTTAGCCCTTCTTGGTTTTCACAGCTTAACACCTTGAAAAATATAACTCTAACTTCATATAAATAAATTTAAATTAAATACAGATCAATCAAAAGATCATACTGCGCACAGCAGAATCTCATTAACAACAATTATTTCCTTCAAGCCATCTACTTTCCAAGCTCCTATTATGTCAAAAGACACCCTTTCACATTTGTGATTTGCTGAAATAAATAGCTGACACAATGCTAATTAAAACAAACTCATAATACATACATAACTGAACATTATTAACAACTGGATCACACTATACTGTCATTACATTTTGCTGTCATAATAACTGCACTATCTAGGTCCTTCTGACCTCTGTCCTCACAATACATATGGCAGCACTCAAAAACACTTATTTTATTACTAATCATAGTTACATGGAAATGAATATGATGACTGCCTACAATGATTTTATCAAGTTGTTACTGGTTTTATCGGTAGCAGTCTCTGGCGTTTAGTTTTTGTTTAAAATGGAAGTTTAGCAAGTTGTCTAACCATTAAGTCTACTGATATTTTTAAAATATGTGTCAATGCAAGATTTCTATACACTGATAACCTATGAACTGAATCGTTGTTTTAGTGCTCAGCAACACATTATTTATGTTGTTCAAAGTCACCCCAGAGAAAGGGAAGGATACATAGAAATCCCGGATATTATCCTGCTTGTTTTCAAATAGATTTCTATGGTTCTTTAATGTGCTCAGAGTATAGACTCAGATTCAATGGATCTCCCAATTTACATCCCCATTTGACCTACAAGGCTAAGAAAGAAGTTTCTGGTAGAAGAATACGACAAAAAAGATAGCCCACTAGTAATGTGTGCCTAAGTTGTTTGTGTATAAATAAAAAACTATCTGCAAGTTGTCTGCTATGTGGTTCATAAAACTCCTGTATCAATGCAAAAAATGTGTTGTCATTTATGAAAGGATTTTTTTCCCATTATGGTATTACAGAACAAATAAATTAAACATAGCCTCTAATGGAATAAAATGAACATAACATGTTACAGAAAGAAAGAAATTTATTCCAAATTGAAAAAAGGTTTAAAAAAACAAACAATGCAACATGGTATTTGTAAAACACATATGCCCTAACTCTGAACTAGTCTACAAAGAATAAAGTTGAAAAGGGTGCTATAATAAGGATGCAGTGGAGCCAAATTTGAACTCAACTAGACTGTCATGTACCTAATTGTGCAAAGTTACTATATACTGGACAATCACACACCTATTGGTGCAAAGTGGTTATATACCTGATGGTCATGTACCTATTTGTACAAAGTGACTACATATATGACTGTCAGGTATATTGTCAGTTTGAGACTGCAATGACTATATACCTGATGGTTGTGTGTATAGTCACTCCCATATTAACTGTGCAGTGATATAAACAATATATCTTTGCCTAGTTGTCACATTCCAAACTTATGTCACATGTCATTTATTTCAGGGACATGAACCACTGACATTACTTCCAGAAGAAGAGAAAATTTGACACACATGGAAAAATTACAGCTAGCAAGAATTTGGAGAGCTGATCAACATTTTTCAGCTTTGAATAAAATAAGCACATATAGCTGAACATTTTCTATGGCAATTTTAACAGTTTCACGCAGTATTATAACAAAAGCATTACAATTCACGTTAAGGGCTCATGTCAGGTCGAGGATACTGAAATGAGGTGGGGGGTTTTTTGGTGGGGTTTTTTTGGGGGGGGGAGTTGCTTCTTTTTTCGAAGATTACAGTACTGAAAATCGTAGTTTTCGAAACACGACCGTGTCATGGTTTTGGGAGTAAAATAATAATGTGTTATTAGCCCGACACGTTGTGTTACGGCAGGTATGCTGACCTTAAAGTGAATATTTACCAGACAATCTTGTAAACGGCCTCAGCCTTGATTTGTGGACTCAGTCAAATGACGCATTTCATACAACGAGCCATTATACGGCACAATAAGTCATACGTCCTCATTAATCCATGACAACCTTGTACGTGGTAATAATTATTAATCAAATTCATAAACGACATAATAAAAAGTCTTTTTTTAAAAACAAAAAGGAAGTTAAAATGATCCAAGAGGGGTACGGCTCACATCGAACACAAATAATTTGTCGGCTTCAGTACCAGACATATTAAGTTAATTCTATCAGACATTACTTAGGATCTGTTCAAAATATCAGATCAACATTGACAGGTAGTGAAAAACTAAAGCGTTTAAATTATACCTGTAGCGATCTTATGACATCTTTGCCATTCATAACTTCGTAGGGTTGCTTAACTTCGTGCTTCACGTCATTTCTAGAAATAAACACGGTGGCGCTGTAGTCAGACCGGAAAAAACACAATTTAACGGTAAGACTAAAATACGCTATGGAGAAATGGACTCATATACGCGATGGAAATTATCGTTTCAGTTTTAAATATATATTTTTGATTAACCAAGGAACTGTGTTGCACTATTTTTATCATTTCTAAAATAACTTCCACATGTTTTTAAATTTCAGTTACAAGTGTCTGCACAGATTGTACACGTACCCTTTGATATATGATTGTATTCATTGTGTCTAACAATTATCCGTTACGTTACACCTTTCTTAACAAGGGCTAATTTGACAGGTTAACAGTCAGCTTAGCGGCGTTAATTAATGATTTTCATTAAGACGCCGCTATCTTCAGTTCATTTATGTCCTGGTCATATATGTACATTCAGAGAATAATAATTACATTAGATAAGTTGAAATATCAAATATTTCCCAGCAGCCATCTGACTTGTTCATAGTAATCATGACGAAAAAGTATTGTGTGTGTGTGTGTGTGTGTGTGTGTGTGATTCGCTCATGTTTATAGCCGATCGAATTTCTATCGAATAATTAATTTCACTTAATAGAACTGGAAAGCGTCAATTTTTAATACAAACACTTTGAGCTAAATACTTTAACGTTCCAAAGTAGTTGTTCCTATTGACATCATCATCACAACCTGGGTCTATCTATTTTTATTCTTGAAAGCTGTTAGTCTAGTTTGCTTGTTGTAGACATTCCAGATTGGCAATAGAACTTTACCCTATATGGAATTTGTTAAATTTTCCTCCATTGAACTTTCTCAGTCTGCTTGTATAACTATTACCAAACATACCATACATCTTACTGGCAAATGATAATATCTGCTTTTCCCTTATGGTTTACATATACCAGTTACTGGAACTGAGTGAATAACATAGATCACAACACCAAGTATGACAAACATAAAGCGCGACAAACTTGCAAAAGAAACCAATTAAATTGGAGTCACATAAGCCGTGAAACTGTAATCAAATAATTATTGCCACGAAACTGCGATGAAAAAATAATTGTAAGATTAGTGACGGACAGTAGGACGGTGTCTTTGATAGTATAATCGAAATTGTCTTAGAAATTAAGCCATGTTTCTAATACAAATACTTTTAAACTTGATTTTTGATTTCCTTACAATCAACAAAATGGATATTTCTATGATTCGTCCATGAAAAATTAAAGCAATCAACATGTAAGATTGTACTACATTGGTAGAAAATCGCAAAGTACTAGGCGAAGAAGTTGGCAAGTTTATGATAGAATAGCTCAGATACAAAAACAAGTATTCATAATATAAGAAAAAAAATTCTTCTCCTAGTGGCTAGGCTACATACATGTAAGTAGAACTGTTATGAGGGTTTTCTGGTGTGATTGTGTGATATAAACAACAAGCGCGCATTCCAGTTCATTTTAAATGGCCATTCTGGACACATGGCATTCACTATATACGAACATTAATTTAATGCTGCAGAAACATTTCTTGTACATGTTTCTTATTTAACACTTGTTACATATAGGGTTCCCACCCCTCCCTGTCATCGCCGTAAAATGTTAACAGAACAGCAACAACACATTTTCTCATTAAAACCATTTTTCGGACATGCCACACCTGGGTTCAAGACCGGTGCCAGAAAATCGAGGAACAGCTGTGGAAACGATGTTTTCAGACATCTTACGGATACACATGTATCTGTTGCCGGTGCCCTCAGGAAGAGTCCTTTGACTACTTGACGGGTGCAGAACGGCTAAAACGTCAAAATATCGAAGCATACACTGCTACGTGTTCATTGATATCATTAATCACCTGACGACGGATTTTAGACCAATACTATTCAGACTCCGGCATCAACCCGAGTTCACTGAATGTTCACTAAAATTAGCAACAAATTTTAAACACTGTAAGTATTTTTAATGGTTATCTTGCCAACACGACGACGACGATGATGATGATGATAATAATAATCAGTCAGTATGGATAAAGATCAACGGTTTACGAACGTGACGCAGTTGACACTAACCAAGAGAAATAACGGTTCTCATTGAAATGTAGTATAAATGGTATATAAATATCACTTTTTACATCAAAGAATGCACACAACGTTATAGAATGGAATAGTTATTTAATGACTGTAAGATATGTTAGCAAGACTATGTATACATGAATAATTTGTGCGACATTGCATCGATGATTTTGCAGACAATGCGTTTTGATATTGAAGTTGTGATGTATAGGTAATTATTGATCGAAAATCATCACGGGACATGGGGATATAAAATGCGATAAGGCTAAGCTTTATGACATTGGTAAACATAATACTAATTCAAATAATAAATTGCGGAACCTGTACAAAGGCAACCACATCAAACATATTTAAAATACAAGAAAGAAACATTAAAATAAACCTTGCGTGTGCGCCATTTTCATTTATGTCTCCATTTATTGCTTTGTTAGATTGTAGTGGTCATTTTTCGATGTGGCTAGTATTTGGAAGATATTTCTCAATTCGAATAACCAGCCAGTTTCTAGGTGCACACGCCATAACGTAAACTATTCACAAGACTTTATGATAGCATGGTTCAGTTTCGTAAAATGGACCTTCTCTCATTTCTTAACATCAGGCATTATTGGGATATTCTAATGTATAAGTGTTGAATAATTTGAGATTGGAATAATTAATTGTATTAGGTGTTTGGATCACGTTTTTTGGGGTTCACTGCGTAAAATACCAATCTTCAACGTTGAAAGGAACATGCAAGTATGGATTTTGAGTTTCGGGATGTGGGGTCATTCGGGGATTACAGGATAATTATTTGTAGCATTTGCTTGTTTAAGAACCCTTCAGTGCTTCAGGTGCACGACTGTTGTCTTGAGTTCGTTGGGAGCAGGGGAAACTATGGACCCCAAGCCACACTTGTGCAGTTGTTTGGTTTTCTAGGCAGTCAGACACCTAGAGTGTAGTAATATTAAATTAAGAAACCAATACAAATTACTATATATATATATATATATATATATATATATATATATATATATATATGTATGTATGTATATAGATATAGATATTATATATGACTCATTTGCAGACAAATCTTGAAACCCTATTTCCGACCTTAGAATTAGTGGATAATCCATGTACTACCACTTTCATAGCAAGGACTTTCCCTCAAATATCAGCCGTAAGGTTTAATTAAGGCATTTAAGCAATATTCAGTTATTGCACTTATACCATTTTCATTTTTTTCAGGTCTTAAATCTTTTTTTCACCTTAAGTCTTTTTCACCTTTAATCTTTTTATACCAAAGTCCATCTGTTTATCTGTACTCTGTGGAACAACCCGTAAGAACATTAATAAAGAAATTAAGCTCAAACAATTTTATTTTGACGGGTCACCTTGACATTTGACATTTTAAGCGAATGATCAGACAAGCTGAGATTAACCTGCAGATAATATCTACAGTCCTTCCTTCAGGTAATGTTATAAGCTGTGGAAAATTATTATCAAATGATCCGGGTAAGCCTTTAATTGCGCCAGTGGGGCTTTGAATGACAAACACAGAAAATTGTTTTCTTTAAATTCATCTTGCCATGTCTGGGACAAAGATGGATGGCGACGAGGCAGTATCTGTTATATCATGACAGGCATTCACGCTAAAATCTTTCTCTGGGAATACAATAAATAATTAAGAATTATGCATAAATGAAAGCAAATGTTTGGTTTAATAGCAGATCAATGATCTTTCCACGTGTCGAAGAAAATTAATGCATTGAAAATGAGCGGTCAAGCAGTTAAAGATATTTCTATAGTATTTTCTATAGGAATGTGGAAGACATTTATTATGACATCATCCATTCGAGGGAGTGCTTCTTTGACAACGTGTATGTATGTATGTATGTATGTATGTATGTATGTATGTATGTATAAGGTTTAACGGCACAATAATGGGAAAACAATTGAAATAAAAAGTATAAATTTTATATAAACTTAACTTTAAAAGAAGTCCAAGACCTTCATAGCCTGCTCATCATTATGGGATTCATCCTAGGGCCAAACGTTGAACCCATTAGTCAGCTCTTACGACATGCAAGAGGGAGCATCGAACCCATTCTACTCCCCCGAGCCTGGAAGTTGGACGTACCGTAATTTTTAGTTCAGTTTCATATCATAGTTAATACCCTGTTAAACTGTGTTAAACTTCAAATAAGAAAATCAAGTCTGCTTCTTACTGAAACCTTTTTGTTTCTTAAAAATAATGAAGTTATTTTTTCAAAATATATATTTGCCAAATGTTGAAAAATATTAATTTGCCAATATGGTCGTTATAAAAAAAATATATGGCAATCACGTCAAGCTTTGCATCAGATGATTACAACAGATACATAACAACACCGCTCCGGTGGCCTAGTGGTAGAGCGTCCGCCACGGATGCGGGAGGTCGCGGGTTCGAACTCCGGCCTGGTCATACCAAAGACTTTCAAAAATGGTACTAACAGCTGCCTCGCTTGGCGCTCAGCATTAAGAGGTTAGTGTTATGACTGGTTGGCCTGGTGTCAGGATAATGTGACTGGGTGGGACATCATGCTACATGTCTGCGGCATGATGCCCCAGTGCTAAACATCACTATAAACTGTCACACTGCAGACATCGTAGCGATATGACTGAAAAATTATTAAAGCTACGTCAAAAATGTAAATCACACACACACACACACACACACACACACACACACACACACACACACAGAGACAGATACATAACACGTTGATGTCGATCGTTGAATATTAACATTTCACGGAAATGTAAGATCCTGTTTTTTGCAGTCACGGTGTGAAAAAAGGATGTTGTTCCATTTCTTTTCATGTAAGGCTTATCTTAATCTTGCTTGTAAAACAAAGAAATGAAACTATGGTTGAAAGTCAAGCCCGAAAATAAAACGGGGTGGGGTGGGGCGGGGAAGGGGGGGGGTACAGATAGAGTTGACAATCTTAATCCGAATACATACTGGTCAATAATTCCGAAACCGACTGCCTATCTGCGTGTTTACCTCGACTGACTACACAATTCTACATAATCCTAGCAGTTTTCGGATACAGTGGACGTGTATTTATTGTTTTATAGTTGTTATTTCATTACAACATAGCATAACGACTTTCTTACAGCGCAGATCTAATTATGTAAAGGGCAGACATAATCTGTTTAAATTTATTGTATTTGTTTTAGCAAAATGTTTAAAAATCTGTCTTATTTCCAATCAGAGTCGAAAGCAAGAACGTTTTTCTCAGGTTGAACAGACCATAACGTTAAAGGGTGTTGTTGTACAAGTCCCCTACTAAGTTATCTCCGCAGAAAAAGTATGACACGCAATGTAAGACTCCTGTATCAAAACCACCGACCCCAAGTTCAACAAAAAGAAGAGCCACGGGAAATTCAACGTGAATACAATACCAGAAAGGAAAGAGATAGCACATAGATGGGAACGCAACATTTGGCGAAAGGAAAGAAAGACGTCACACCAAAAACTACTGAGCACTTAGATATAGCAACAGATAGATTATCGATCATTTATCGAACACATGGCTTACATTTCACTTACAACTTTCTTTTGCCTGACGAAATCACAAAGTACCCACTGTTAAATATCACGCTTTTCTTATAAATTTAAACCGCTATATGGTTTCAGTGTTTTATAACAAAAGGAAAAATGGTACTGGGAGTCCACAACAGAGGGGAGAGGTTACCACCTTTTCTTTGGGAATTTATTTAAATTTGGTTTGAAATAGGATTAGTGAAACTCTTACCTCTGGAGAATGCAAAAAAGAGACAATAAGTTCTGAATGTTATGAACTTGATTTCATTGCCTCTTTAAGGACATCAGTTGTAGTCAATACAATTTCCAACATTCCTTCTGTTCTAAAGCCCTGAGTAATCCACCAAATGCTATGAACCATGAATTATGTGCATAACATGATGTGTTGTCTAGAATCATTCATTTATTATCTTGTTACCTTAGTCCTAGATTTAGTAAAGTAATAACTTGCTATATCAAATTATTTTTCATAGCGTTCACTTTTGAAATATGCTTATATATATATATATATATATATATGTATATATATATATATATATATATATATATATATATATATATATATATATATATATATATATATATATATATATATATATATATATATATATATATAACTTACTTTATCTCATCTAGCCTTTAGCAAGAGACGCAGAAAATGGTTAACATGCCAGATGCATAATCACAAAAGTTGTGTGTTCGAATCCTGCCCTGACTGTACCGTATCGGCTGCTGTGGTGCGTGTTATCAAAATAATTTACTCCTATTGTATAGCCATTAAGTTGTCTTAGATCTGCTAATGAGATCCAATAGATGAAGCAATCAAGTAATCAATTATTTCTTTGATAGTGTTGTCATGAAATGTCGATTTAATCGCATAGAATAGATCAATGAAGATACTAACGATTATCGATTACTAATTCATGTTATTTTGTTATAGCTCGAGTTCCAGCGGGTCTGTACCACACATTAATGAAGTCAAATCATTATGACGTCCTGATTATCTTTTCTTCAGGCTTCATTAATATGTGCAAAATTTAAAGTAAGTGGTCAAGGAGTCAGGTTGTTGCTTGAGATCGAACACCAGGAATATCAACGAAACTGACTGGATTTCCATCAATAATTTAAACAATACTGCAAAGTTTATTATGAAGAGCGTAAAATTGGTTATTTGAGCTTCGGAAAGGCATGTATTCCACCAATAAACTGAGACATAAGCGTGACTTCTCACTATGGATAAAAGCAATTGAGATTTTAACAATGGCGTGTGATTTTTTGACCAAGTGCAGTTCTTAATGTACTTATCAGCACTATAGTATTTGCTACTGTTGATTTCAACTCATACAAGGATTTATCAGCCCCAGAAAGACTCAGACCAAGAGGTATATATATATATATATATATATATATATATATATATATATATATATATATATATATATATATATATATATTTATTAGAGGTGCGCGGAATTAGCTGTATACCAGTTTACCGTGATAATTTTTTTCCCCAGTGGTACGTACTGCTGTACTTTTTCACAGTATCGGTACGTCGGTAGTTACCGTCAGTAAGGAATGTTGGGAAATTCCAGATGAATTCAGTTAGGTCTCACTGGATAGTTTCGTATTTTGACTCCTCCCTAATTTTTAAGGAAGAAGGCATGAACCTAATTATCATAAGCCTAGCATTTATAAATTCACACAGAAGCTAAATCTGTAATGTGGTTTAGATTTACTTTGAGTTAGGCTCGAAAATGGGTTGGCTTGTTTGGTGACTGCCTGTCACAGTTAGACTAGCACTGGAGATCAAATGCGTAACTAGGGCTGCAAATGAACAGCCAACTTGGGTTACGTATTTACGTATGTCTGCTGCAGAGGTAAATATCTAAAAATCGAGATGGTTGAGGGGTGATGAAAGTATGCTAATTTGTTATAGTACTAGTGAACTTTATTCATGCATAAGGTACATACTGATTTTTTTTTTAGCTGCCTTGTCACAGGAAAATATTCAAAATAGCTCTTTGCTGTCAAAAATGAATGAAAAAAGAGGGGTTGGTGGCAGTGTTGGTTCAGTATTCAAGCCACCAGTTGTATAAGGAATTAACCTGATTGCCTCAGTTAAAATCTCACATGCATGCTTTCTACAAAAATCGTTAGTTTGTTTTTATTTGTATCTTCAGTGTAAAATTATTCTCATTTTTCTGCAGTTGGTCATTGTCGGATGAAAATTCACCAGATAAGCTGTCCAGTGAGACCTTACGACTTTATTGATATGAATAACTTGTTTTCATTATTCATGACAAAAAAGTTCGACAAATTTTGTTCACAAATTGTTTTATCTATTACAAATTAAACGTGAAATATTACAAATATATTTATATTTATTATATGCTCATTTTTTTTCTCCGTTAACTTTACATTGTCAAAATCGTGCACTATTTTTCCATATTTCAATGCTTCATATTGCACGACTCGTGCGTCTAAAAATAGTATAGTGTATTCGGAAATACTGTGTAAATAGACTGTGTTGACGCTACGGATTTTAGTTTATTCCAATGTTCGTGGATGAATTTAAGAAGCTGTTTTCGTCTATTTGAAAGTAGAGATAATAAAGTGAACTTTGTGGACGAGTTCACTGAGTCACAAATGAAATTTTCAAACAAGCCAACGAATGAACGTGATATTCGGAATGTCCACAACAAACGTGAGAGACGTAGTATTGAAAATACCATTATAATAATTTAAGCAGTTATTTAGGAGAAATGTTCATAGCTTTTCGTAAATAGAATGGTTCAGATTACGACCAGTGCTCTCTGGGGTGTATAAAAATAGCATAGAAAAGCATATTGAGGCCAAGGGCAATCACATATCTATCAGAGAATTACCATTTTATAAGTCAAAGTACTACATTCGAGAAAAAAAATGCAACTCATGGTTTGGGTAGAAAAGTAAGGGCCTCTTAGCCGATAAGCCAAGACGACGAAGAATTTTTATTTCCGTTGGATGAATAGGCTCTCACACACCAGCTGCTTTGCAATTTTCCAAGTTAACTTTTTTGATACAATGTTATGGATTTGAACTAGCTACAGAAACCATTCGTGTCGTTACATAGCTGAAGTCCCTACAAAGAGTATACAAGTGTCATGGTATAAACACGTCTTCTTTAGCTGGTAATAAGAATGGTAAAAAAATATACTTCCAATGTTGCATCTTGACCTTCCTCAAAATGTTCTTTCTTTGTTGGTTCTGCAAATCCGAATTACATGAGTTATTTCATGAGTTCTCATACTTGATTACACACTGTGAAATTGTAATGAATTTCGACTACAATTCCAACTGCAGTCACATTCTCCATACAGCACTCAAAACGAAATCCATGGCGTATTTTTGATAATTTCAGTTGAACGAGTTTATATTGTTCCCACATGATGTTTCCAAACAATGAATGACAGAACAGAAACGCACGTGCAGATTCAAGGCGGGTCCCTCCCTGCTCAGATCACACGTACTTCGTGCAGAATTGACACAGCTAATAAATCCAGTCCATCACAAGCAAAAAAGCAAAACTGAGTAGAATCGACAAAACAAAAATCAAAATCAATCCATTCCAGACCAACTGGAAGAGTTGTTGCAATGCGCATTGTGAATAACAATATGAGTCAACATTTAAATTTTACGTAGACCAAATTGGCAATTATTTTTGAAAGTAATGTTCAGCGTACGACGAAGTTCAAAGGTCGCTGGGCGGTGCCATGTGCGCATTAATATTGTTATTGTACATTGATGAATCTACGCTTGTGTATTTATTTTAGAATACTAAACAATTTCAATTACTTTGTTATTGTAGTGTATTTTTATAGGTAGGAAAACAAAATAAGTATATAATAAAAAAGTTACTGGATTTGTATGGGAAAATATGAACTCGTTTTTTCGGACTAATACTGCACTCCCAAGGTCGTGCAGTATTATTTTTAACTCGTTTATATTTTCCCATACAAATGCAGTAAACTATAATTTTATAATTCTTTAAACACACGCTTGACACTTGTCAAACTTGCCATCGCGATGGCTAAATGGACTGTTGTGAAACATAAAAAATATCAATAAAAATATAAATAATAAATTTTAAAAATTACGATTAAAAAACAACAACAACACACATGGCATGTTTTAGTTATGTACTAGTGTATCTGCATGTATTAAACATACGTGTCCCTATGCAAGGCTGTGAATAGTCATACGATTTGCAGGAGCGCACTTGTTTTATGTCTGAATCTTACATAATTTTAAATCCACTCAATATTTTCTCGTTTGTTGAGTAAAGGTGCTTATGTTTACCGGTCCTCTCCGATAAATATTTTGCACAGGTGTAGGCATCCCAATTTATCAATATTATATCAATAAGCTAGCTAGAAAGTAGGCTTCCATATCAACACTTCTTTTATTTTAATTAATAGACTCAATAATATCTGCGCGATGTTTTTCACAGTATCAGCTACAGCGTAAATTTAGTCATCCCAATGTAGGCAGAGTTTTTAGACTGCAACGTATACAACAGTTAACATAACACAACTAATATAGCAAATTCATCTACTATAAGGTACTGGCCATTTACTTTGGGGTGGAGAGACAATGATTTTCTTTGGAGCTGAAATATTTGTTTTTTCTTTTATCTCAAGATAACTAATATTTTTACAAATAATATCATGGATATAATATGGTGTTATTTTGCTCTAAATCAAAGCAAGTTATTTTTGCAGCTGTTGCCATACGGAAGCTAGACAAATAAAGTCAAGCACCTACCCCGAACATTGATTTGTTTTTCCCTAATATAATTGCGGTGTACCGTGGTACGTATCGCAGTATGTTCAGAAATACCGTCGTAAAAAAAATTTCGTTGTACTCAACTCTGATATTTATGCAGTGATTGTGTTATTGTGTGATATTTGATGTCCTGATGTTCTTTTCCTTAACAGCATTCATATAATAATGGTTGAATTTTTCAACAGTATAAGAATACGCAGCGAACATTCAACAAAAATGAGCTGTTTAATTAGTTCGATGAAATATTGATACGAATATTATAAAAGGAAAAAATAAACCAAACGGTACATGTTATGCATAATAGTCATTTTGTAATCTCACAATTTGTTAATTTTGAAGAAAATTACCGACAAACGAAAGGAGGAACCAGACAGATAGGCAAACAGACTGACGTACATACAAACGAACCGATTATTCATGTTTGATGTTATGGCGATAATCGCTTCTTGTAACATAAATATTGAATGGCAGGGGAATAATGGCGGCATACGAATGTAAGATATTTTTCCCTATTTACGTTCTAAAATCAGACTGAAACATTTATATCATGAATGTACACCCTGTTAAATCAAACCCTTTTTTTTCCCTGTGGGTCACTTCTTGTAGTATTTTTTATTTTTTTAAATATTTTTTCAGGGATCGTCCATCTCGATGTCTTGGAAAACCTAACAGAATATGACAGTGTGGCCACTGGTTAATTAAAAAGCTTTAGTTACCAGTGCCGGATTACCAAATAGGCAGAGTAGGCACCGGTCTAGGGGCCCGCGACAACGGATCAAAATAATATTGAATTGATTTGATCTTGACGTATTACGAGATAATTTGCGAGGGGGGCCCCGAGATTTCGACTGCCTAGGAGCCTCCACAGGGTCTAATCCGGCACAGTTAGTTACTATAGAATCACAAATAATCAATAAGAATAATAGCAAGTATCGCTGAATATGCGTTGTAAGAAAACGTTATACACTGCGTTGTAATGAAATTACTGTCATGAAGCAAACAGTAGAAGTCCTTTGTATCACAAAACTGCAAGAATTATGTACTTTGTCGTGATTAATACGGATATCGGTCAGATGTTTTGAAATAATTCATAAAAAGTTCATATCTTTACGAATCTGGGCAATTTAATAGGCATGGATGTCAAACTCTAATTCGCTTCATGGCAAAATTCTGTGCTAAGCATTGTCAGGGAAATTAAACGTCGAAAGATGAATCGTTTCCACATTCCGTGTGACTATTACCAGTAGCAGAATTATTATCCTTATATGACTACGATAGAAAGTCAGTTACAAACCCTTTCCGTGCCTTCCTTTTCCGCCATTGTTTTTCGTCGCTAGAGTGTTGCAAAAACTTCACTGGTGCGTTAGCGTCGTTGCTAATGCGTTATGATTGAACAGTGAGCTGTTGAGACAGATGAAAGAATTATGACATATAATATGAAACTAGTATAACTTTCTTAGCTATCATTATATAGAGAATCTGAAACGGGTGAGGCTTTAATATTTAATTTATGAAAAAAAGGTGAATATTTTCCAGCTTTTGCGAGCCTTGGAAAGCAAAGCCGAAAATTAATAAACTCGTTTCATAAAGGACTATATTTAATAAGGGCCATTTTCTGCCCCCGTTTTCATGGTGGAAAAAAATTATTGTTAATATCACAACTCTCTGTCTCATTGTATTATTCGATGTATAAATCACCCTATTTTGCATTAAAGCATTACACATGTGAGATCCTGTTCATCGTACAACTTTTATTTTACTGTAAAGAATCTAGATAGGAAGAAGTGTAAATGGCTTTCGTATTTTGTTTAATCCTGGCTCAACGATACGCCTTTAAATTCTTGTGCGTGAAAAAAAAAAAAAAAAAAAAAAAAAAAAAAAAAACGTCCAGACGCGAATTGAAGCAAAATTGCACAGCTCCACTATGCAGTTTCGTACTTTGTCAAGGGTTTCGTTAATTTTTAAA
Source organism: Megalonaias nervosa (assembly GCA_016617855.1). Taxonomy (NCBI): domain Eukaryota; kingdom Metazoa; phylum Mollusca; class Bivalvia; order Unionida; family Unionidae; genus Megalonaias; species Megalonaias nervosa. The sequence continues at coordinate 87,145 of JAECUM010000017.1, forward strand.
GAAAGAATGTCCACATTTTCTTCGCTGGTTATCCTGATTATATTAAAAAGGGTTTATATAGCTTATATATTATAAATATAACTTTTAATTCCTTTTAGTTTGGAGCATGATCGATAAGTGTTATTTGGTTTTAGAATATACCGCTCCGGGTGGCCTAACGGTTATAGCGTCCGCTTCGGATGCAGGAGGTCGCGGGTTCGAACCCCGGCCGAGTCATACCAAAAGACTTTAAAAAATGGTACTAACAGCTGCCTCACTTGGCGCTCAGCATTAAGCGGTTAGTCTTAGGACTGGTCGGCCTGGTATCGGGATAATGTGACTGGGTGGGACATCATGCCACATGTCTGCGGTATGATGCCGCAGTGCTAGCCATCACTATAAACTGTCACACTGCAGACATCATAGCGATATGACTGAAAAATTGTTAAAGCTACGTCAAAAATGTAAATCACACACACACACACACACAATATACAGTTGGCCTTATCTCCTATGTGCATCACTTAAACGACTGCTAGCTCTGCTTGGTCTTTTTCGCTTCCAAGACTTTTCAGCGCTCAATGGACAGATACGTTTTTTAAGTCTTTTTCTAATTTGTTTAAATATCTTGCAATTAATTCATTGCACTTTCCGAAGTTGGTATTATCTACTATGGCTAAATTCACTTCCCTATTTGAAGAACTGCTAAAGTTAGTGTACTTTGTATTAGATTAGGTTCATTTCTGGAAGCAACCATTTCGATCAGCTCTCTGCTTTGGGCACATATAAGGAAATTTAAAATACAGTACATGAAAGTAGCATAGAGGTATGCAAACTTTATGTCCACTGTGCTTGTTGCAAATCCACACAACTTCACCTTACGAAATATAATTTCAAGAGCAAACTGACTCTCAAAATGAATATAACATATACACGAGACTTCATTTTTCAACACTGGAACTCCAATGCAAATTCTTTAGTGATGTCACATAGTTAACTCAAGTCAGGTCATATGGACTAGCTGAGGCGCCATATACATGGATTTGGATGAGACGGTTGACAAATGTTTCCACGAAAACGCGTGTCGATTTCCACCATCTGATTTGGAAGAATGATGTGGTTAGATAATTTTTGTCAGTTGAGGGACCAGTATTTATCGACAGTCTCATAATAAGAGAGGTTAGTTGATTTACTCCTATGGGCTGACATTTAGACCATGCTTGTCCTGGGGGTGGGGTGCAAGATCCGTTCCACGTGGTAACATAACAGCAATATATAGGTGACAAATTTGCATTACAATATGCGGGCGGGAGTTTCTCTGCATAGACTGGGCATAATCGCGTTAGACATTGCAACGGAATTTCTCGGTTCCCAAAAAGTTTCCGTTTAACTATGTGAAAGTTTTTGTTCTCTGTTTTGTTGGCATTCGGAGAAGTTTATGTATGACAAATGGGTCATATTCCACCAATGTAACTGCTGTTGTGCGTTTTTTATTTTGTGCTTTTTTTTTGGGGGGGGGTTCTGATAGTTTCCTGTTTTTGTTCCCAATACGTATTCGGTTAACAACGGGAAAGAAGGCCGCCATATTGTTAACAATAATGATAAAACAAACTGGCTCCAGAAGGCAGGGCAAGGAAAATTCCCACGGTCGCAGGTATTCAATAATGAGAATACTGCGCAAGGATTTCATTGGCGTATTTGGACCAATCAAATACGAAGAAAGTAATAGGTTAATGTGTTAACATACAAAAAATAAGAAACCACAAAAACTGTATGTTAAGTGTCCGAAGCATGTGATAATTTGTGATTAACAAGTGTACTTTGAAAATAAAACCTATGCATTACAACCGCTCCGGTGGCCTAGTGGTTAGAGCGTCCGCCTCGGATGCGGGAGGTCGCGGATTCGAACCCCGGCCGAGTCATACCAAAAGACTTTAAAAAATGGTACTAACAGCTGTCTCACTTGACGCTCAGCATTAAGAGGTTAGTGTTAGGACTGGTTGGCCTGGTGTCAGGATAATGTGACTGGGTGGGACATCATGCTACATGTCTGCGGCATGATGCCCCAGTGCTAGACATCACTATAAACTGTTATACTGCAGACATCGTAGCGATATGACTGAAAAATTGTTAAAGCTACGTTAAAAATCTAAATCACACACACACACACACACACACACACACACACACACCCCCGATGCATTACGAACACAATTTAACCTAGCACATTTAACTATTTACGTCCTCGGTGGCCTATATCGCGGGGAAAGATTTTGTATTCCTAAGACGCTGGATAGATACGTCATGATATGATAGTATTAACATCATTCAGTTAATATTTTAAATGATTACGTTCCCTCATTTCTTCCACAATAGTTTTTGCACCCTTCTACCTATAATGAAAGACAAAATCTTTAATGAAACAAAAACTGACAAAACTTAATCATTTCAATCATTGATTAATAGTTTCTAACCTGACTTTGACCAGGGTGGTCCCAACTCTGTAATCGTCTGCTCTTTTCATGCGAACGGGGTTTCCATACTAACACAGCGAAATACTGCTTACACTATGGGCGATTCTATTTTCCTCCGATAGGAGAGTGACATAGTTTATCCTCTTCGGTAATTGCCGGATACTTCCGTAAATTACCATAAGGTTGAGAGTTGAGAGTTATATCCCTTTGCCGACATGAACATAAATTACACCGCTTGTTAAATCCACGTGACAGGCAAATTTGTATTTGTCATTCTTTTCCTGTGCTTGATTCGACATTGTAAATACCGGAAGCAGACGACGTAATATTTACCTTCAAAGCACATACAAGTGTAGTCGCGCATTCACCCATTCGCTGAAAATGGACTTGTCCAGGAAATGGAAAATACTGCGAAAAAGGTCGTTTTTTACACCGAAAACTTCCGTTTGGTATGAAACGCGCAGAAGATAAGGCGTTAGGACTCCCCTGGTCATAATTTGGTTTGAAATTATAACTCAGTGAATGAACTGAATAAGTTATATGCACTTTTTATCTCATTTATGCTCTTCATTTTTCAAATCGGCTGGGGGATACAAACAAACTGGGAGGTATATTCAGACTATAGGCTTTACCAACAGTTTCATCAGCAATAAATTACTCAGGCTCTACTATTAGTAGTACTAACACTTTATTATATATGTTTTTGTTTTCTTGTTCTCATAATAAACATGTTTCGCCAGCTTTACGTTAGTAACTTCGCTTAAGTGACATTATGTTCCAACAGGCAGCCATTATCTTGTACCCGTGAGCGGTACCATACTGTGCAGTATATGACGTCGCGTCGTCTTTTCTGACAGCGATCATTTGGTATAACGGTACCAATTGTTTTTCCATAGACCTCAATGCTAATGTTTTGTAAAATAAATATACCTTCTATCCTACCTCAGCATGCATGTCACCCACTGTCACAGAGAACAATGTTAGAATGTCAGTTTGACAAGGACAGAACCAGGTACTCCGTTGCATTTAAGAGAGATAACTCTGCTGGAACTAGACAGGGGTAAGAGTTATCTTGTTACACCAGACACATTTTCAGTCATGTGTACCACATTTTAAAAAAAATCATAAGAAATACAAAATGTGATATAGTTATGAATTAACATAATCTCACATGTTTTCAAGAGGCTCAACATTTTTTAAGCCAAACAGAAAGTACAACTCTTACATAATGCACCAATCACAGCTAGTTTTGTGGTTTATTTCTGAATGCAATGTTCCTACACCTTAAGCTCCGCCCACCTGGGGTTGTACAATTGGTACCGTTATACCATTTGGGGCACATTAAATAAAAATCATGCCATTCGCAAAACTGACTTTACTCGCGCTTTATGTGAGGTTAAACACTGAACAAACACTGTAAATTTATGTTACATCTACCTTATGGCTATCACATATATTTGAAAAAGTTCACCATCGACCTGAGAGAGTGAGATGATCTACTCGAAAAATTATTTCTGCAAGTACTGTTCTTCATATACTCGATATCAATCAGACCGCCTTTAGTTCTGAAGTTCAAAGCTCATCAAAGCTAACCAGGGCCGGATCAGGTCAAGTGTTGGGGATGGTGTGTTTCCCAAATATCCAGAGAGTCATGACTTAGAAAGGACACAAAAAGAAAAGTCTGTGTCTATTTACTCAAAGCGTGCATAACACCCAATAAACGTGCGCAAGAATTAAACGATGGTCAAATTACAAGAGACAATAACTGTACAGTTGTGTGAGTGTATCTGTGTGTGTGTGCGGGTGGGGGTGGGGGTTAGGATGGAAACTCCTCTTTTCCCCTTGATCTGGCCCTGATGAATATATACAAGGATTTTATGCAGAAACTACAACCACATCAGAAATAATCACCGGGACCCACTCATCTTGTTTCATTGACTAGGTAATAATTATGACTTTTTCAGTAAGTACTCTAACAGAGAACATTTTTATTGATACAACCGTGAATACAAATGCACAGCCAAATGTAGGACTCTTGCAAAAGAAAAGCAGTAAGTGTGATCTACGTTTCTGGTTTGTTATTAAAGTGCATATCAGCTGATTTCTTATATACTATCAGTTTCTTGTTCAGTAAACATTATTTGGATGCATCTTTAGAACTCTTAATTACGATGACAAAAGCAGGCTGCATTATCTTCTTTATATGCTTTACATATTGATTTCTTACAGTTGTTACTGTAAACCTACAAAACGTAGGAGTTGATGTTTTCTTGGAGTTATATATTGCCATAATACATCTTTCCCTAATAAAGCTTAAGACGCCATCTAAGCGAGCAACTCCAGAGTTGTGTTAATTAAATCCATGACAGGCGTGCCTTGGGTGTGAAAATGCAACATTAAGTCACATTAAAATAAGATTCAAAATTGTCACACACTCTGAGTATAAAGAATATGTATGTATCAAGAAATTGCTTTTGTGTCTCCACTAAATATTGAATGGGACTGTTAAAATAGCCCATAATGACCGAACATGTAAATATTTTTTTTAATATAGCAATTGTGTAGGTGGAAATGAAATGGACATATTTTCCCTAAATATAGTTTATATTTTTCTTTGTGTATCAACTCATCCCTTTTTGTGGTGTAAAAACAAACATTTAAAACGATTAGTCAAAAGATGTAAAATAAAATCGAAACATAGGATATTGTTTTGGCAATAACAAAGAGATTGTGATTATAAAAGGAATTATTGCTTGTTCATATTTGATTAGGTTGCAAGCTTTCAGAACGAAGAAAAAAAGATCACGACGAGCAGAAAGATCTACATCTCTCTTACAGGTTAAAAAAAACACAACCCAAAACTGAAAATATAATGCAAGGACAATGAAGTTATAACAATTATTTCCAAGTCTGTCCAAATCGTTTGAATGACTCAGTGCTCTATACAATGTTAAAGTTCTTGGGAATTTTCATAAATATCTATTTACATCTCGATTTACACATAACAACCACTCTGCTTCTCAGAGTCGCTGTTACCTCTTTTTATTGCAAATAATAAAATTTTATCATTTTTCATAAAGCAGTTTACTTTATCGAAAATATTTAGACAAACTTGCAGTTGTTTTGGTGGAACCATACCATCATCCTACATACAAAAAAAAAAAAACCCCAACGTAAAACAAAATAATAATTTTTTTGGGGTAGAATGAAATATGAATTGCGAAACATAATAGTTTTATAAAATATAAAATTAACCGTTGTAATAACTGTGTGCAACACCATATAAATAAGAAGTAATTTAAAATGCATGGAAATAGATGTCTAGGGAACTTTTACACACGGTATTCAAGTGTCTACAGTTAAACATTATATAGCGGCATAGGCTACAGCGATTAGGTGTCTAGTGAACTATTCCACACGGTATTAAATTGTATACAATTAAATACTATATAGCGGCATTGGCTACAGCGATTAGTTAAAGTAATTTAAGAACCTCCTTAATACACGTTTTGGGTGATAGATGTATCTTTTAACTTAAGAATTTCTCAAGTAACGTTGTATTACTAACTATCGTCGTAAGCCACGCACGACAAAACGCTACGCTCCTTAATCACCCGTGGCTGCCTGTGTTGAACTATCCTCCTATTTCATGAGTTCGTATAAACAGAAATACGTCATCAGCAACACAGTGTAATAATCTCCTACACATTCATGAAAGCATGGGAGCCCGCAGCATGGGTCAAGGGGGAGTCACGTGACCCCCCAAATCATACTGCAAATATATGTATATATATAAGTTCCGACAAGTTTAATCATGCAAATGAAGCTGAAAATATGTCACAAGATTCTGTTCAAAACGCTTAATAAATATTAACTTTAGTTTCAGACTGCTTCTTATACTAACTCTCCCGGCCGTGACTGACTGACCCCCCTCCCCGAAAATCCTGACCCCTCCCTGCACAAAGTCCTGACTCCCCCCTGCAAAAAATCCTGCAGGCGCCCATGCATGAAAGTACCTGTATTATCGACGGATAAGTGATTGTGTTTGGAAGCGACATTGCACTGGTTCATTCAGTCAGAATGGAAGATCATATTGGGACACAATTGCAAGAAATCTGCACTCACGTTCATGTGATGGATAAAGCAGGTTTATGTATACTCCTAACGAACTGTGAAATTTCAGCACAGGTAGTCACGGCTAAGGGAGCGTAGTGGATTGTCGCAAGTGGCTTGCGACGATGTTAATCATTGCATTAAGAGGTTAATGTAAGGACTGGTCGACCTGGTGTCAGGATAATGTAACTAGGTGGAACATGATGCCACTTGTCTGTGGCATGATGCCCCAGTGTTAGACATTACATAAGCGATATGATTAAAACTGTTAAAGATACATTTAAATTAAAACACACACACACACACACACACACACACACACACACACACACACACACAGACACACACACGTTAACTATTAGACTTGCTTCTAACAATGCACGGGGGAGGGGGTTGGGCGAGTGGCCGAGTGGTCTAAAGCGCTCACCGTTCCGGATCACTGCCATCTCACCTCTGTCTGCGTCGGTTCGAGTCTCAGGCACGACTAATATTGGTACGTGAGAAAGCCTGCCAGTAGCTTCTCGTGGGTCTGTGGTTCTTCCCGGGGCTTTCCAGGGTTCTTCCTCCAGCAGTTATACTGGCCGCCATGTATAACTTATCTTGTGCTGAAAAATGGCGTTAAACCCAACAACAACAACAATGCACTAAAAATGATATTATTTCAGACATTCTAATTTAGAAATTTGTTAGAACAAAAATAGATGGAAAGATATAACAGAAATGTTGTAAGAAGGCTATATTTAAAGTACCATTAGGTGCGTTTAAGTACACATATCAAACAAAAAACAGTTTGGGATGTATTAGTTGAAATGAAGGTTATTAGTTCTTTTTCATGCTATAGTCCATCAAAATTTACTTTGTTGTTCTGTAGATGTACTTTGAAAAGTTGACGGCTTTTCATTTATTTTCCTTTGTTCAAGCATGCATTTTGTGCATGCATTTTTCACGAGCCTCGGCCTCGCTATATTCCACGTCGAAGAGTCATCAAAAAATCTTCTCTTTTATAAAATAAGATGTGTTTTAAGTATATCAAGTCAACAAAAGGTATTGATGCTCTCTTTAAAGTTTAATTTGTTTCCTGTTATATCATAGACCTACACAACTGTAATTGTGGGGGTTTTTTTTATCTGCTTTGTCAAGATTTTTGTCAAAATTTTATCAACACGAGTTGTTGTTTTCTCTTTTTTTTCTTTCTTCTGCTGCATGCTTTGTATTTTGCAAGCTAAACTTATATACTTTCTTAGGATGTTCGCTTTTAGCATGTCGTGGAAAATTCTCATATCCCTTGATAAGGGCCCTGTTAAGGTATCCTTACTTATTTAGGTTGGGAAATAAAAGTCATATTTAGTTAGTTACTTACGTAATTACCAAGTAAACCTCGCTAAAAGTAAAAAACAATGAATAAATTAATGAAATATTTATAATAAGAACTGAAAGTGACGTTTAGCTAGACACTTTCCGTTATTTACGTAGTCACTAAAAGTTACTAAAATTCACTATTTTTGTTGGAAAAATCCATATTTGGATGATTTGTTCGATACATCTCGGTAAAAATGGTAGTGGAAGCAAATACAGTTATAGAAGGTGGCTACAATGATGAACCATTGTGTAAATAAATCAAATTACTTGAGAAAGGTTTATGAAGACAGATTTGCAGATGAATATTCTAAAATGACAGATGAATGTTCTAAAAGATGAATATTCTAAAATGACAGATGAATATTCTAAAAGATCAATATTTTAAAATGACAGATAAATATTCTTAAAGACGAATATTCTAAAATGACAGACGAATATTCTAAAAGATGAATATTCTAAAATGACAGATGAATATTCTAAAAGATCAATATTTTAAAATGACAGATAAATATTCTTAAAGACGAATATTCTAAAATGACAGATGAATCGATGATATGCAAAACTTGTTCAAAGAAAGGTAAGAACACCAAGAAAAAGAAGATCGTTGAATGCAAATGCTGAGGAAAAGTACAATTTCCTTGGACGAGAAATAGCCTAAAATAACAAATCCACAATAAAATAATGTGTGACAAAATGAATGTCTTAAATGTGAAAACATGCCCACATTCCTTGCTTATGCAGATGGCTTTCATAGTCGACAGATTCATGCATTCTTTCCTATCAACATTGAAGACAATTTTACTTTCTAAAATAGGATCTTTTACAGAGATTAATAATGTGCTTAAAAGTTCGTTCGTGCCAGTACCGAAGAACTTTCCACTGTATAAATGAGGATATTTAATAATACAGTTAAAAGTTAAAATTGTTATTTCGTACCGATAACTTTAAACGATTTAGTCTCGCCTATTGACTCTGTGTACTACTATACATTAAAACAATATACGGACGATGAGGGTTAAAAACTATTTAAGTTAATCATGGGACACAAGTTCACATACCTTTTGTACTTTCTGGAAGTGGTCATTATATACTCGTAATTCACAAGGAAGAACAACACCGCCATTTACGCGTGGTGTCAAAGGAAATAATGAACAAAAGCGACGCGGGTACCAACAGCAAAGACGAGAACGTATTCAGCAAGGAAGCAGGATTTCAAAATAAAGGCTGGAACGTCGTTAAAAGAAGTAGAACACACAACAAAGTGAAGGCAAGAGAAAGTGAGGAAGTTCAACGGCAAAAAAAAAAAAATAAAAATAAAAAAAAAAAATAAAAAAATGATGGAGCTGAAAATCGAAGATCGCAATGACAAAAAACTAAAGCAGCAACGTTGTAGACTGTCCAAGGCAACAACAGCAACAACAACATAGACAAGAACATCTTATTAAGGTTGAAAGGAAAGGATCACTTGGGAAGACAATAAGTGAATAGAAAATTTCTCGTGGTAATGATTAAGACTTCTAGATATTTATCCAGTCATTTCGTTAACCCGCTTTCTAGAACCTTGTTTGGGTTGTTTTTGCTATTAATATCAACATTTTAGTGGCCATTTTTCGAATTAATTGCCCGAAGGTCATAGAGAAAACAGGTTACGTCTGTCGGAATATGGCCAATTTACCCCACAGGGCTCGTTGCAAATAAAATTAAGGGTATCGGTCAATGGACAGAGGGCGGGGTGGGGGGACCTATAACATAGACCACAAGCGTGATTTAAATATTAACTTATATGAGTAAATAAACTCACTTCTTTTTAGAGAAGAATGTGGACCTGTGCCGGTTTCCAAAGTGACAAAAAGTTTTCCAATCATGGCATATTTTACGTGGTACAATAGCTCCAACGAGCTAATTATTCCTAATATGTTATGCAAATCCGACTCTAAACAAAATTTGGTTATGTCTATGTCAATAGTACTGTTCCAGATATATTAACAGCAAATATCAGGTCACTATACATTAAATCTGGAATTTCTGCTTCCAGCAGTCATCCCGTGACATGAATATCCAACAACTGGAACACTTAATATTAGAACTAACCATTTTCGGTGGAAACATTGTAAACATTGTCATTGAAATCGACGCACACTGTATGGGCTCGTCCAACATAACACGAGTCAGCTATGTGACCTCATACTATACAGGAGTTTCCATCGGAGATACAGTGTTGAAACATTATGTCTGAGTAAAATGTTCTATTGATTTGGAAGGACAGTTGCTGTTTGAATTATAATTTGTAAAAAAATATATACTTTTAAATGTTACTCGTTATAAAACTGCGTATTATTAATTCAGCTAGCGTCTGTGGCTATTTTTTTTTACGAGCAACAAATGAAAGGTATATTGTCTGAGCCAGAATGAATTCATTTCTTCTTCTTTCTTTCTAACATATTTTCATTAATATAATAACTATGTGATAAACAGAATCTCAAATGGGTAATGATATGCAAAAACTGGACATTATTCAACTCGTTTCATAAATTCAGTATCAAATCTTTACCCATCTGAGATCCTCTACATATTAGTTTGATAGATGTTCTGTACAAATGTAGGATATTTACACATTTTATACGAATTTTGTATATCCATTAAAGTCTATATGATAGCTAAAGATAAATAAAAAGATTGGTGAGGGTAATACAGAAAGAGAAAGAAAAGTATGGTGATATATCAATGATTTTTAATTCAGTCACTGACAGAGCAGACGACAAATAAAATGAAGGAAAACAGTTACGGTGGAATATAACATCATTCTGATAAATCAATCTGATTAAAATCGGATCCCCACTGTTATACATAAAGATTTGACTGCGACCACTTAGGGGTCATGTTCTGGCAACCAATGTTATTACCGTAATCGCTCAGCCAATTAGATGAAGTCTTATATCTTCGCGTTTGGAGACTGAGCAGTGTGGATGAAGAGCATGAATGTGTACCGAACGATTTGATTCGCTTTCAGATTTTTTAAAGCTGCATTTCCATTGGCTAATGCAAATGTCACTAGAATATGACCCCTAAGCGGTCGTCGTCAAATCTTCACGTAGGAAAGCGGAGATCTGATTTTAATAAGATTGTATGATAAATAGACATCACAGACAAACGCTCATCTTTAAAAAGGGTTAAATTTTACAATGAAGGCAATGCGACAGAAATATTCTATATATTTGTTTAAAATTGTAAGTAAATCAGTTCATAATTCATCAATTGTTTAGGTACTGTAGATAGTGTTTAGCGTAGACTGATGGTATTTCTGGTACTGTATATAGTGTGTAGCGTAGACTGTGAGTCAGGCCCGGCCATAGGGCAAGGCGAACGAGGCAACCGCCTTGGGCTTCTCCGCAATGCAGTTTGTTTGCTTGGGGCCCCGCGCTCATTGCTTGCTGCCTTGGGCCCCGCACATCCTAGGGCCGGGCCTGCTGTGGGTATTTCTGGTACTGTAGATAGTGTGTAGCATAGACTGTTGGTGTTTCTGGAACACTAGGATGTAAATTTGTGTTAATAACAGTGAAATGGGGTAGCAACTGTGAGTAAATTACCTTGCACGAGAACACACCACGCCTGCCGATTTGGGATGCTTAGATTGTAGAATTCCAACTCGCTCCCATTTGGTCATGAATATGGCACATTAATCACTTAGCCACAGCGGCTGCTCGTACACACTATATGTCAAAATCTAATCTTCACAATGTATGCCAATACTTAATCAAGAACCCGACTAGCAAGAAGGGTGTTTCTACATTACAATCACCCCACTTTTGCATACAACATGAAATCATGCATTATTGACACGACTGTAAATAATAAGGAAAGAAATCGACTGCAAGGCCAACAAAGTGTTTAGGACTAAGTCAAGTTCAATTGTTACTGTTTTAGGCAAAATATAATACAGCAATAGCCTCTGTTAGATATAAAACCTGACCTTTCAATTTTTGTCCTGCTCGATAATTTCTGAAGACTTCATGGATTGAAATCCAATTTGGCATGAGATTTTCCATAAAGAAGACCTATATGAACTGCGAGTTTCACCTTCTTTTGCTAACATTTTTCGGAAGTATAATACCCTATTTGGCTTAGAACTTTTGCCCTTCAATTTCCACTCAATAACGTTTTTGAAGGACTTCATGGATCGAAAGCAAATTTATAAGATGATTTATATTAATGTAAATAAATTTGGAGTATGCTTATTTATTTATAGCTCTCCGTTTTAAGGATTTCTTAGATTTTTGTGATTACTTGTTTATGGAAAGTAGGTGCTGGGGAAATAGTCCTCAGACCGAAGTAATTAGCCTATTACTAGGGGCAAACGTCTCGGAGTGAAGTGTTAGTGAGTTTCCATGATGCTATGGTTAACTTTTGGTGAATTCAGGTCAAAGCTGCATGAGTGTCCCTGTCGCTCAGTAGTCCCTTTTAAAACCTAATTGTGTGAATTGATCGTGTGACTCCATGTGCAGTATTTATCATTGGAGACTGGTAAATTATAAAATGGAATAAGCGAGAAGGGACTATTCCGTCGTCGGCAGACGCCGTTTATTGTTGCTATAGTGGTAAATATGGTGTAGAGTTACAGGCGAAATGTGGCTTAAAATCATGATTTGACTGGCCTAAGTAAAAATAGTTCGCTGTATTAGGTGGTTGAGTTGTATACTGGCGGTACGTTACGGAAAGTTAATGAAGAGAAACACGCCGTTGTGCGGTTAGCAGACAATTGGGAAGCTGTGAGATAAGTGGTTATCTATTAATTAGAATAAAATTATTTATAGTTTGGACGCGTTGGTATTTCCAGTTTACAACAGTAGTTGTATAGAGATCTTTGGAATCGAGGGGAAACATATGACTTCTAGAAGGATTCGCGCCAGGGTTTGACATCGCTCGGTCAAGAAACCCTTTTGGTTGTTACGTTACATTAACAATAACCTGGAAGCATGATCTGTGTTTGACTTAGAAAGAACTCCGTTCTTTAACTGCATCATACTGACCTGTGGATATTTTTCACGTCTTTTGAAAGTAGACGACATCATTACACCATGCGTGTGTGTATTTACAAAGAAAGGAGTGGGTAAAAAAGGAATAATTAGAATTGGCAATCGTTTAATTTTTATACAATTTATTTCTGTATATATATATATATATATATATATATATATATATATATATATATATATATATATATATATATATATGTTTGACGTTCAGAAATTTTGTCACAAAAAGAAGTTTTCTTAGTCATTTAATAACTAAGAGACAAACAACATATATCACCTTAACTTATATTAGGCAACTACAAATAATTAATGAAATTAAAACTATGACAAACTACAACAAATATTTTCTTTCAACTACATCAATAATTTCTTCATTTAATATATTAGGACAAATGATGAAATATATTTTCGCAACAAACTGAGGGGAGTGCAAGACCAGAAATTCACAAGTTCAAAATCGATAGCAATCTACAAACACTATGTCTCTGTGGCTCTCTCTGATGATAAATTTTACGTTTTTTTTTTTTGTTTTTTTTTTGTTTTTAAATCATAATATCATAATATTAATAAATGATAACTAGATACAATGATTAACGTATTGAAAATATTAGGACAGATATTACCCTTCTTTTTCTACATCCCTTCTCATTAACCTGACATTGATTCAAGGATTTATTGACCATGTTACAAGTTACAACGTACATAATATTTCAAAACATGTGCATGCAATAAGATAATATTATACCTGGTTACGTACACTTTGAACGAAGCAAAAGAGAAAGTCAAAAACTCTACACATTTTCGCTAGCCAAGGTTCTGATGTGTTAATCCAAGGTAGATAAGGTTGACACATCGGAACCTTGGCTAGCGAAGATATACTCTCCATGGCTGCTGCGAATAGATTGGGATTAGTAGATCCAATAAAAGACCTTCTGGAAAGTAAACTTACCTCATCGCTTATGTGTATGTTTCAGTTCTAAAACAAACAAAACAAAAGCGCCTCAAAGGGACTGGCGTTCTGTTGGCTGAGAGGAATTTATTGTAGGAATCTAGTGAAAGCCGATCTCTTCCTCTCTTCTCTGACTGTCTAGACCAATAAGTTGTTATCCGCCCTTTGTTGAACTGATATTACTGGTGGAAGAGGCACGATTTGTGTTGGAGCGACAGAAATTTAAATTGCCGATGCATACGTGGAAGGCAGCATCACCACAAGGCAAGAGTAACGCGTGGAAATCAAACTTGTGAGTACTGAACTAGAAGCAAAGGTTACCAGAGTATCTATCATATACCATCTTCTCAAACCATGGGCGATAAATCTGTTATCTTTATCATCCGTGGCTGACTGTGTCAAGATATCCGCGTTTTTCATGAGTACACATAAACAAAATAAATCATCATCAATACAATGTAATAATCTCCTTCCTACACATCAATGAAAGTATCCGTTTTATCGAGGGATAAGTGATTGCTCTTGACAGGGCCGCGGACAGGGCAGGACAACTAAGACAAAACTCCGAGGCCCACACCGTCACAGTTTGTAATCCATAGGGGCATACTGGAGAATTTTTCCTAGGGCACACAAATCCTGTTTGCGGCCTTGGTTCTTGGAAGAGAAACTTTGATTGGCTCATTCAGACAGGGTGAAAGGTCGTGTTGGATCACACTCGCGAGAAAAATGTACTCGCGTTCGCATTGACTGGCTAAGCAGGTTCACACATATTCATGAGAAACGAGGAAACATATGTACATGCAATCATGGTTAATAAAGGTCTGTAGCGGATTATCGCCTGTAATTTGCAATGATGCCATTATATTTGTTCCATATTATTATGGTTAAAATCGAGATATACGTATAATCATTAGATCTGATGGTCACCGATATGATGTCATACTCTGTTGATATTGTGATTCACCAAATAAATTACATCTTTCAAATTTGTGAAACTTGGAAAGCGTCATTCGGAACACATCAATAGTAATAAGAGCTCTCGTCATAGCTACTAAACATAAGTGGACCGACAATTCCAAAGGTCACCAGAACATAGACTTTCACTCGAGTCTTTCATTTCCCTTATGTAGCCCGGACAGCTCGATTTTAATGAGACTTGTTCCGTGTATTTTTTAAATATTAACCCAACAATCAAGTCTGATAAACATTCACTTCAAATTGTTTGCAATATAATATGTTCACAAGCCATTACAGTTTAAAACCTGAGTCATGAAGATTGACCTAGAAACAAATGCTGCGGATTGCTGACTGTCACATTTGTGATACTTTGTTTAAATGCAACAGTAAATAATTTGGTCAAGATTTGATCTATTTTAGTGATGACACTGTGTTCATAAGTTTTGACCTTGATAGCAAGGTTATGACTGACTAGTTATGGAACTAATTCAAGATATTACTCAGACAAATCAAACTACCACGTTTGATAAAAATCCATTTAGTTGTCCAAAAGCCAATATAGTTTTTAAAGTGTAGTGATACTGAACTCAAAAGCCACGCAACTCATCTCATTAAATTTTCTGCAATGTGCTTGAGATGTACTTAGTATATTTAGATTGGTCAAGATCCACTATCATTAGTTCATTGCACTGTGTTCACAAGCTTATAGATGTTCAAATATATAATTAGCGATCTTGATCTTGGTCACCAGGCCGTGGATTGCTGGTTATCAACCTAGTTCACGATATTGCCAAGATATACCTATTAATGTATCTTTGTTTACATTATACAATTCACCAATTGATATTTTTTATTGAAGTTATGGTGTTCACAATATTTTGCTGTTTCAAAATGTTTGACCTACAAGCTAGTATCAAGCCATGCTGATTTACAAAACTGGTCTGATATCTAGGTGGGATTTACTCTTATCTCAAGTCTGGTCAGAGGCTTCGTCTATGTATTAGCGTTTGTTCAAGTTACTGTGTTCACAGACTACTGGAGTGCAAGCATCTAAAAGGTGACCACTGATCTTGCCCCCACCCTTCGCCTCCCCTCCCACCACCACGCGATTAATAGGCTATATTTAAACTCGTCAGGAATATTGCGGAGACAGTTGAAACTACGTCCAGTAAAATTTGATCCACACTGGTTCTAGTTAAAGAATTCACAATCAATTACAGAGTAATATATGTGCAATGATTTTGACTTTGAAACACAAGGTCCAACAACGCTAATTCTCAGACATACCCTTCATGCAACTGACACGTACATGTTTAGTTAAAATCTATATGTAATTATATGAATTATTGGGTGCACAAGTTAACTGTAGTCAAAATGAGAAAGCGTGACTTCTGTTACTGAACGCAAGGTCCTGGATATATGGTTATTTATTGAGATATTGAAAAGATACACATACAAGCAAAATTGTTATTGCGTTTGTTCAAATTTGATGCATTTAAGCAAATAAAATTAAAATCACCTGTCGCAATTACTGACTTTAAACAGAAATGCAAAACAGTTCTCATTACTCAAATCTTTCTAGAATTGTACAAGCATATCAAATTTGGTTCAGATCCATTCACATTTGCTTACGCTTTTCTGTTTCGCAATTTTAGTTGAGTGCAAGATTAAAAACTGTGACCATGTAACCTAGTATCCTAAGTCACTGATGAGTGGTTATGAACTTAGTTCGAGATGTTATTAACATATACCTCACATCAAGTTTGATCAAAATCCATTAATTGTTTTGTTTATTCACGATAGTCCCAAAATCAAAATTAGGATAATTAATCCTGAACCCAACGTCACAGAGCATTGATTACCGAACCCATATGCTAAGTGTGGCCAAAATCCGTTAGTCCTTGTTCAAATTATTGTGTCAACAACCTTAAAGTTGCAGAAGATCTGACATTTTTAAGTTTGGCTTTGTTCTTATGGCCCAAAATCAAGTTTAATCAACATCCTTTCAAAGTTATTGTATTTAACATATTTACATACACGTGACAATGGATAGACGGACTATGTACAACAGACTATCGCATAACCTCTACTAGCATTAAAGTTATTAACTTTTGTAAACTTGATTCTTAATGCAGATCTCGAAATTACGTGATCATTACATTACATTATGTGATCATTATCATTACATTATGACATCATCAAAATGATGTCACGTTTTACCAAGGTGTATCGTAGGGCACTGAACATGGGCAGAGATAGGACGTAAAATGACTTGGCTGCCACTTATGTCTCTTATTTATTAAGTAAGGGACAATAAATGCTTATACAATTTTACTAATCGCAATAATAGTACTACAAAACAAAATGGCGATGTCAACGAAAAGTACACGCGACCTGCCGTAAACTGGTCGCACAGTCTCTAGGTTGCGAAAAATTTATGTGATCTCAATAACTCGCGAAGATACCCCTTTCTTTATGTATTTCAGGCCTGTGTAACCTCCTTCAGGGCGGCAGCCAGGCAAGTTATTTTAAAGCCATACCAGATATAAATAAGCTGATAAAACCAGGGGTCACGTGCCTGATCCGGCCTGCAGGCTGAAATTTGAACATGTCTGATGTATTTGATAAGTGGATTATATATTCTTCAACCTATACAAATTTTATGAATTTGTACGTACATATTCATCTTTTGTTTCTGGACAATCACTGCCAGGGTTCTTTTCCCCATATTTCTTTATGTAATGACTCATAATTTGGGATATATATTTAGCTAAAAATTGCGCAAAAAAGTGGGCCAAACCTACAAGTTGTGAGTAATGTTATGTCGTTTGGATCATTAGGAATGTAGAAATATACTTTTTAAAAAATAAAAAGTAACATACTCCAACATTTCAGAAAATATCACCCTTAAGCCAAACTGGCATGAATAGATCTCATTTTGCTCAGGGATACAGAGGTACACACCCCACACAAAACCGATTTTTTTTCCCCGCTGAGTATCTTGACGTCTTCACGCCGGGAATGACGATGTATGCCTAATACATATATTCAGTTATGTTAATCGTCCTTATTCTCATTTCGTCTCCTTGGTCGTCGTTCAACGAAGTTCATTTTCTCCATAAGAAGAAAAATGAGAAATATAACCGCTTAGATCCGAGTAATATACCCAACCGATTTAACAGCGCTTGATTTCGCCGGCTCTGCGATGCTTTTCTTCCCATTTCTTGTAGAACATCTCTCTGTCCATAGGGAACGCCTTCGTGTCTGTTGGAGACGGCAGAAGGAGGGGCACAACAGGCATGTTAACAGTGTGACTTTGAAGCCACCTTGGGGCCACGCGGGTAGAACAGGCTTTGGGATAATAGGTGTGCTGTCCACAGACGCAAGTGGCATGGCTGTAAAAGGCGTCAAAACTTCTGGAGACGTTTCTCTCCGGGCGATTCCTGTAGGTATACTCCTGTCTGACGGAAAAAGTGGGTCAGTCATTTTTACACAGTAATGTTAGATCATTCGTATTCTCTAGTGTTCGTTTTCAAAACCAGGGGTCATACACAGTTTGCTAAGTTTAAAAGTTCTTCGGACGCTTGAGGAAATAATTTGAATGCGAAGCGAAGTCTCTTTTCCCAAGTATCCAGGAAGACGTTTTAACTTAGCGGACCGTACATAAACCAAATACCATGTAAGCTGCATATTTACGAACTAGTTATGTATATTTGAAAACAAACAAACAAACAAAAGGCAACAACAACAACACTGTCGGTAAATGTGACGTGTAAGTACAGCTCGTGGCGTGGAGCAGCACCTACCAAAGCAAATAAAACAAGTTTGATCATGAAAAAAAAAATCGGAAAATGCGTCATGCAAAAGACCCATAACGATACGATTGAACAAAAAAAAAAACAAAAACAAAATGCCCGAAAGAAGTAATTGTAATTATAGATCACATCCTCTTACTAGTTCTTTTAGCTTATGGTTTTAATTTGTCATTTGACTCACACATTTGAGTGCGACACATCAACCGTGTTAGGGGGTTCTACTCTTTCTAGAAGCATGTATGAATGATGTTTCAACATTTGCGATAAAAAATTCATCTTCACTGTATAAGACGACTTTGTAAATACAGAAAAAGCGTGTTCTTGCAACCTTGGTGTAAAAGATTGTTTGTCTTGAAGTTTTGAAATTGAGACTATCGGTAAATAGTTCTAGTGGTGGTGGTCCTATAGTCAAACAGTACAAGACATCGATCATAATAGTTAGGATGGGGGAGTAGCGGGATTTTCAAACCCAACCCACCCACCCCATCTTAACTATCAAGGTTGGCGTCTTACATTGTAGGACTGTGAATCCAATTGTTGTAATGTTAATCTTTTTGACACCCACCTCCTCCAAAATCCCTATATCCATTTTACCTATAGTTTTAAATACGTTTGTAACGAGGCGCAGTGAAAGTGCTGTACAATATAGCCACAATCACTGGAACAATGTTCTTCTTGGCAGATTTGAGTTTCCCAGCTTTTTTCCCGATTTATTCAAAGAAAGAATTATTTATTTTCAGAAAAATGATAAAGATTTGTTACTTGATTCTGTCAAATCAATTTATGAAATCTTCTAAATAATATATGAACACACCGTTTTTATTTCGTTTTAAAGGCATGCAGTGTGTATGCCTTCCGATTCATGAGTTACTTTGCACGTGACTCTGTTTAAAGAAGTATAAAGTAGTTCTCAGTAGAGTTTATACAGAAAAAAAACAAACAAAAAAACGCAACTTAGTATGATCACGTGGTTATGTTCTGACCAATGTAAATTTTCCCTCTATTTATCAACCGATACAACTGCAATTATTCAACATTAAGATGTGTGTGCGGTGAATAACCCAACATGAAATTTTGTGCGATCCTATGTCTCGTCTGCGTCTATGGTTGTTATATTAAGTGTACCATACTTTCGTATGAAAAGTAGATCATTACATACAAAACTGACTTTTAATGAGTGCCATAATAAGTAACAACGGTAAATACACACACTGTTTCATGATAATACACCCAGCAGTGTGCTATTCCTACAGGTGAATAAGAAAATGAGTAGGTAAGAAATCGTAAAAAGTAAATTGTACGTCGCTGAACTTCTTACATATACGTTCTGCTTGTGTTGATTTAAAATGTGAACATACCGATGCAATTTCAGTGTCAAAATGAACGACAGTTTTTTTCAGATAGCAGTGTTCTTCAAGGAGGCAAGGGGACATCGATAACTTTAGATTCCTGTCGGGTGCAATAGTCTTTACATCGTAGAGCCGGGTACACCATTATTCAAAGAGACAACTTTCCTTGTATTAAGTTTGTTACAACGACATTTCATGACATCGAATTCTATTTACATAGTGCGTGCCGGCTACATCATTGTCCTATTACAGTCAGCTTTTCTAATATGAAGCTGATAAAGAAAAACCAATAAGTAAGTACTCTTTAAACTGAAGAAATGAAAACAGCCCATAATTTTCCGCAACTGATAAACGAAATTATAACAACTATAACACTATGGCGACCTCTGATTAAGATGTTTCGTATAGAGCTCCGTTTTCCTGCAGAAGTTGTCATGTTCTACCTTTTTCGTATCATTTCGTGTTTCTTGCAGTTTGCGACACATTTGTTTTCCTATTTTGCCTACAGTAATGTAATATAGGGTGTGAATAGCTGTCAAATTGTTCGTCTTCGCATTGCTTAAAAATTTAATTTGTTTTATTGACTATTTGTTTGAAAATACATTTAACTCTATTTTTCAATCACTGACTGTCTATATTGTTTTTAGCCATAGTTAAATTTTCAAGGAGAAAAGGTTAAGTATGGTACTCGATTTTTGTGAAATTAGTAGCTGAAAGTCAATAACATAAGACAATAGTAATATGGGGTACCGGGGGTCAAATGGGAATTAATATCACACACACACACACACACACACCTCACTGACACTCATTCTGTCCGAATTTAAAAAGGTGCACTTAAACATTGCATACAATGAAATCAATTCAAAATTGTCAGACAATTGGAAACAATTTATGAAGCAAACATTCGTTTTGAATTTTCCCTTGCATATTTATTGGTTGAGTAGGGATGCCACAGAGCGTTTTTCCTAACTTCTTTCTTCAAATATCCAAGGGAAAGGAAAGCTTTCAACATAAACGTTTAACTTTATAAAATAAAACAAACGAAAAAAAAAAAAAAAACTCCACCCCCCAAAGCCCCCAAGCAAACAAAATAAACCCCCAAATGCCCGACACTTACTACCCAATACACCACACTTGCTATCCTACATGCAGTGTGCAGTGATTAACTTCCAGTCATTTACTGTCCAAATCTCACACTATACCATCAGCACACGGTGTGTAACGACTAATACAACCAACTTACTATCCAACACGACGTGTGTAATGACCAATATCCCAGATTATATAATCAACACGCCATGTCTAATGACCAACACCAATCATCTACTATCCGGCATCCTACCTTATATCATCAACACCACTTATGTACTGACCTGTTCCATAGTGGCTATGTGCATGTATTGGAGATATATATATGTATTGGAGATATATATATATATATATATATATATATATATATATATATATATATATATATTGTAACAGATTGGAGGGGTATGGGCTAACTTGTGTAAATGTAATAATAAATTTAAAGAAATGCTCAAAGTCAGGATCTTTTTATTCTTGACTATGAAATTGTTGTAAGATGCTTAATAAAAGAAATATGACTAAAACATGAATGCATGTGTTTGGTTACGTGTAACATATGCAATACACAAATGCTATAATATGCTGGCATTCATAACTTTAACGTAATTATTCAGCAAGAAATGGACGAGCCACGGAGTAAGTATTTTGAAAGTTAGCCCTAATTTCTTAGTGTGGCGGGAGATAGCTGCTTATTTATGTGGCACAGTATTACTTTCATATTAAGCTTGAATGAATAGCAGTGAATTGAATTTGTTTGAATTGAATTGATTCCTATTGTTGTACTATATATGTAATTCCAGTCTGTTTTTGAGAATAAAGAAGCTAAAATTCATTGACTTGTCTTATTTTTATAAGTATCTATGAGCTTCTTAATGTCATTCAATAAAGTTGTAATTATAACTACCTCAATGCAGTGTTCTTTTTATTTGGTGGAGAGATGTTGATAGAGGCGCTAATGTTGACAGCTATCTGCCGAATTTCGAATGGCGCTCCTATTTATACTCTTCGGAAAAATAGTCATGTGACGTGATTTTAACCAATCATTGCTTGTCCGGGACGCCGAACAGGTCAGATGGTGACGAACAGATACTCTACAACCAGCGACACAAACTGACGGTTAATATACAATTTAACTATCATCACTTTTCCGTTTACACTCTGTCATTAGCAAATATATAAACATTACGTATTATATCGTGTCCGTCAAACGTCAACATACTTTTAAGTTGTAACCAAGACTGTTAAGCTTGGGTGAAGAGTACACAACTACCAATGAACGCTGATAACATTGAAAATATACTGACCAGCATAAACATTAAGAATACACTATTAAATATTCAAAACATACTTATACTTGTATAAAAGAAGGCCAGCATTTACAATCAACAAGTGAAATGCAATAAAAAAAAATGTGAACTTGACAAATTTACTGTGTGGAACCGGTCATGTGATCTAGTGTCGGCCATCTTGCCTGCAGACGTATTTTCGTGATGTCAGCTGTTGGAGTCATCGAGCTTAGTGCTATTCAAATGATGATTTGGATGTGAATTTAAGTGTGATAAACATATTTCTGGGTGTGAGAAATTCATATAAAATAAGATTCCAGAAGCTTTTGTGAGTATTTAACAATGTGCGAGGTTGAAATCGATGACATTTGTTACCACTTGACCGGCGATCACACTTGACATACAGCATGAACAATTTAATACAGATATCATGGTAAGTCGCGATCTATACATGTATACTACATACAGTGTTCAAATTCATTCTTTCAGCAGTTTGTGTATATTCATTGACATGAACAACATGTTAAATTTATGACATAAAAAAACCCCCATCCTCCCCATCCATCATATTACAGCTTTAGAGCCCTCAGGTCTATTACATTATATATATATATATATATATATATATATATATATATATATATATATATATATATATATATATATATATATATATATAACATTACCTATACTCAGATTTTATGATGGCGTTGTCAGTAAATGTGCATATATTGTGTTGATGTTATAATATCTTTAATCAACAGAACAACCTCATAGTAAGATAAAAGTGAAGGTAACAAAAAATAGTACTAAAACTCAAAAACTGTCACGGAATTTAGCAGAGACTATACAAAAACCAAAAGAACCCAGACAATTAGATTCGAATGACACAGACTAAACGTAGTACTAAATTGTTACAGATTTTAGCAGAGATTGAAGAAAAATCTGGAAAAATGTAAACTTTGATTTAGACGAAAGGTGGCACTAACATTCCGAAACTGGCACGGACTTTAGAGAAGACTGAGAGAAAAAAAAATCAGAAACAGAATGTAAACAGTTTGGTCTAAAGTGAAAGTAGTACTCAATTAACGAAATTCGTACAAACTTTAACGGAGACGAAAACATGTCCGGAACAATTTTATAAATGGCCGAGATTAAATATAATACAAAATCTCTAAACTAATACAGAATTTAGTGGAGATTTTAAAAAGCAATTGCGGAAAATGAACATAAGTGTGAATGAATGTTTAAAAATTGTTAAAAAAAATAGTACAAATCTATATTTTTCACCCCCCAAAATAAAAAAATTATATAGAATTAGTGACAAATGTCACAACAATTCAAACAAATACCAAAATATTTTTAAAGATTGTAAATATCAAATTTCGAGCAACTTGTGACAAATATGCATCAAATGAATTATTTCACGCCATTTTCAGTCCAAACACCCAGTGATCTACTAGAGAACACCACACATTTACTATCGAACACCCACACTGTAAGATCAACAGTTTTGTCTTTGACCACGTGTTTGAGTATCTTAACCATACTTTACAAAACCCAAATCAAGACAAAGATTCACTTATGTGTTTTGATATATCCTTTTGAATAAGAATCATAATGAGATTTCAAAACAGCAGCAGAGAGGGTGAACCCTACAAAATAGTTTTCGAACAAATATATTAAACGTGAAAATCATACTAAATAAGGCAAAAAGTATAGGTCAATAACGCTAAACCAGAACCTCTAACCGAATTGAGATTCTCTCTAGGTGGGTAATTTACGCTGTTACTCGTTCGTGACACCTGTGTTTGTAAATGCTATGCGTGTTCGTTTATGTGCTCGTGCGTGTAATTTTGTCAGTCCACCCTCTCTGCTGCTGTAATTAAACCATTGCGTTATATCAATAATGATTGATGAATCTCACTCAGCTAGACTAGCTCGAGAGCGACTAGAAGCAATCAAGAAATATCTACCTGTCCGTGATTCTATCAGACAAAAATTACAAGCGCGTCAAGATCTCAAAGAAGGATTTGCAGAAGCCGCAGAAGAATTATTTAAACCTATTACAAAGACTACTAAAGGTCTTCTTTCCGCGCTGGAGAAAACCGCTGCAGCAACTGGAAAAATAGCAGAGCGAACTAAGAACAAAAAAAAAATTCTACGAGAACTTCCTACCAAAATGGCTGCCGCTAAACCAACGCAAGAACTATTTGAAGGAATTGACCAAGCTCGTGCTGAAATAGGTGAAATAAAAGAACAAATACAACCACAACCAGAATCAAGAAAATCAAGAATCAGGACTGATATGACTGATAAATTTTATCCAAGATCTATCAAATATATTCGATCTGTTGAAAGCGAAGAATTACATGAATTTGCTGCGAAAAGTTTTTTTTTTTTTCATAAGAATAATTATTTAAAACCCGATTATATTCAGGAAGTAACAATACTGAAAAATGGTACAGATGGATATATCGTATAAACAGAAGACTTAAATCCGTTCGACAAAACGATCCGGATTATATTGAATATATTAATAAAACATTCAGTTATGCTAAAGATTTACTACATCAGTACTTACCACGGAAATTTATTAAACCAATAATTGAGGAAGAAGATCAAGACGTCCCCGGCGCAACTGAAAGTGGTATTAATACAAGTACAACTGGAAGTGGTCTTGTTACTTGTCCTAACAACGTCATTGCCGACGTGGACAGATTAGAAATTCTGATTGGTGGAAAACGAGCCGGTAATAATTTTCCAGAAATCATTAGTGAAGCAGCTGCTATTTGTCAACGATTATTTACAGGCGGTATCATGGATATGAACGTATATCGGTTCCTCATTAATGAAATCGCCGATGATTATCACAGTGATTAAACAGTTAGATATAATTACTATAATAAAATGATCATACACGCTGCTCAGCGTGGACCAACTTTGGTCAGGGTGATAAATTCTAGATTGCCCACATATAAAACATTCTACGGAGTTGGACTCGGCGATGTTGTTCAGGGTTTATTTAGAAGGATAGCCCCAAAAGCAATACCGATTGCAAAGCAACTAGGGATGAAAGCTATTGACGTCGATCGCGAAAAAGGTATTAGTGCTGCTGGTGACGTCGCCAGTAAAGCATTCTCTGCAATCAAGGATAGACTAGTACGATTAACACGACGAAAACCTCAGCCAGTAAAATTGCCCAGCACTGAAATGATGCTTGCAAACGTTAGTAAAATAATAAATCAAGCCGCAAATCAAAAATTAGCGTCATTGGCTGGTGAAAAAGAAAAAAATATAACCGCTAGTCTGGTAGCAGGAAGTGGTTTTCGTGTTAAACGATAATAAATATAATAAGGATGTTCAAACGCATATCTGATCCCGCACTCGACATGGAAACACCGGTTCTCAAAGATGAATCGGTACGTGATTATCAATATTATTCTTATGACGCACGTGTACCTGACGAGCGTGGAAGAATTGAATTACAAGTTCAGGATACAAGCAGATATTTCTTACTTGCTGAGGCATTTATTGAAGTCGAAGGTAGACTTTTAAAATTAGATAATACAGATTATGGAATTGGTGATCGAGTTGGTTTTGTCAATAATGGTATTATGGCGTTATTCAAAAGTGCCGCATATAACATTGATGGACGAGAGATTGAGATTTGTCATAACGACATCGACGTTGCCACAACGATACTTGGTCTTGCAAGATACAGCGATGATTACTCAAAGATCAGCTGGTCCATCAGTGATGTTTGCCAAAGATACAACTGATCATCCAGAGCACAGAAATGTAACATTAAATGCAGCTGGGGACACAGTTGTATCAGTGAATGAAAATTTCAACTTGGGATTCGCGTCACGTCGAGCAATGCTGGGCGACGATGAAAGATTTTCATGTGCGATTCCACTGTCACACATCTTTGGATTTTGTAGAAATGTTAGAAAGGTTATTTTTGGAGCCAAGCACAAAACTGTACTTGTACGAAAAAATACCGACGATGATGCAATATGGCACGCTGAAGGAGTTAACGCAGGTGCAACTGCGGCACTTCATGGTAAAATAATACTGACAAAACTTTCATTGTGGATGCCAGTAATGACACCATCAATATCTGAAGAACAGCGGCTGCTTTCTTTTATGGACAGCGACGGTAAATCAATATTGTCATGGCTAACAATGACCACGGATTCTATCCAGAGTAACATTAATGGTTTATTTACATGGCAAATAGCATCACAGTAAGGCGTCTCTGCACCGCGACATATATTTGTTGCACTTCAAGATGTTACGCGAGTAAACTCACAAATACGAAGTATTATGATATTTGATAAACTCGGCGTTACTGAGGTTTCTTTGAGGATAAATGGACATCAAGAACCAGCCGAGGATATTTTGTTAAATTTTGAACAAAACAGCGTTGCACGTGCGTATCATCGTCTGATGACGTTCATGTGACGTCATCAAAATGTTGATACTGGTTTACAAATATCTGAGCGGGATTTTACGACGTTGTATCCGATCTATTACTTTTCGCTGGAACACTTGGATTTATCTAGGCAATCTGTCGTTGATATACACTTTCGAGCTCGTGTTACAAGAGGAGTTATTGCTAATTACAGAGCAAACCGTCATACTCAGTGATAAAACAATGTTACTTGAAGGTATTGGTGGACGAATGAGAGTTATTGATACGCCAGTAGAAAACATGTAATTAGATCATGAATAAAATTATAAATGTCATATCATCATGTTAATGTCAGTCTGACTCCTGGTGAGATTAAAAAACTGCAGTCGGCATCAGCGAAGCGATGTGGAGTAAAAAATATCACTAGCGCCAGAACAAATCGCAGGTGGTCCAAATAAACTATCGCTGACAGAACACCAGCTCAATCATTTTAATGAAGCCAAACAATCGAAGACCGGTATACGCGCAAATCTTTCTGCGGGTGCCATCAAAAACATTGCTAAGACAGGTGGTATATTTCCACTTCTTGCAGCTATTCCAGGAATAATAGCCGCTGCAGCCCCAGCTGTTGCAAAGGCAGCTGCGTTAGGTGCAGTTGGAACAGCTGCAGGAATGGCATTAAAGAAAGCAACAGGGAAAGGATTAAAAAAAAAAAAAGAAGACGATCCCGAACAGGTCTAGGTCTGAGACTTCCAGGAACTCGATACGGACGCGGATTAAGAATTCCAGGGACTCGCTGATTTTTCCGTTGTCCAATTTTGATTTACTCGATGCTGCTACGCGATTAAATATCAAAAATTTCAGAGGTGTTTTTATGCGTGATCAATTACCGAGAAATCCAAATCTGATTGAAACTGGTATTATTAATCTCGATAAAAGCTCTGGCCGTGGTACTCATTGGGTTGCGTACGCGATCGATCCACGTGGTATTGTTTATTTCGATTCGTACGGACTGGCACCACCAAAAGAATTTTTAAAATATATCGACAGGCTTCAATGTATTCCAATCTGGTATTCAACGCTACCAACACAAAAAATAACCGACCCGCCGATATGTGGCCGTGAAGCACTAGCAGTACTTGATGCTGTATCAAGATCAGCGAAACCACCTCATAAAGCTGTACACGAATATACGAGTTCTGTTTTAAATAATCGCTAATCATATAATGGTAGATATTTACGGAAGATCAACTAAAACTAAAACCCAACAAGCACCAGGTGAGGATTTACTCAAGCGAGTAACACGGCAGATAAATGATGAGTTATCTGACCTGCTTAATCTTGCCAACGTTGATCCAAACGAACTTGTTGTATTTCAAAACCGTGAAGGAAAATTGAAGACGAGTAATATTTCAATCAACGATATTATTATTCGTAGTCGATCATTGCGAGAAAGTCTTGTTGCTGTATATGACAAAGAGGGCAAACTTGTTCCTAGTGTTGTTACTCCGTCGTCGATCCGAGATAGCATAAGTGAACGAGTGTTAAAAACCGGTGATGTAATGAATGGCGTCATTAACATGAATAACAATGAAATTATTAATGTAGGAGAACCAACAGATAATCTCGACGCTGCAACAAAAAATATGTAGACGATAACAATATTCCTATGAAAACTTCGTTGTCGACGATCAATGATGGAATGACCGCATTTAGAACTGAATTTTTTAATCATGTACAACTGTTTATGAATTTTCGCAGAAAGGTAAACAGAACCACTAATGAATTTTTTGGAAGTCCACCAACCGTTGATATTAAACTCGCAGACGTTAACATGAAACTCAAAGATATTGTCAGTGGAATTCCTAATATCGTTCAAAAAACTAATCTGATTAAAATTCCACACAAACAAATTAACAATATCGTGTACACACTATCATCAGGATCATCAACGTGGACATCAGACGATAACACTATCAGATATACCGCAGAAGTAACTGGCGTGTACAGGCTGTCCGTATTTAGTTCTGCAAAATTCAGGATATTTACTACATTTCCATGGCGTCATTCAACCGATAATTTTTCTGGAATTGTGTCTATTATATTAAATAAAGATAACGAAGAAATATTTATACTGGAACCTGATGAAAAAATAACCGCAGCGTCTTTTACTGGTGGTGTCTTGAATTTGCAGCTGAAACACCTCAATTAATTATTTAATACAGTATAATGATAGACGTTCAGCGATACAGATACGATCAAGTAACAACATGGCAGAATAAACTAAAAACCATCATCGATGATTATACGGCAAAAATAAAGAAATATCGTAGACGTGTGGTTGTCGTTGATATCATCGTTTATTCGGTTTCCGCGATTGTTTCTGGAACCGGCGTAGTATTATCAACGTTGAGGATGACAGCGCCGATCGTTGTAACAATCGTTGTTTCATCGTCAACCACGATCGCTGGAATATTCAATATTATCGCGAAAAAGATAGATACGTGCATAAATAAAAAATTGAACGAGTACACGATGAAATTACATACTGCAACTGTAGCATATTCTAAATTATCGTCGATGATTTCTTCGTCACTCAACGATGGAATAATATCTGATGAAGAATTCATTATTATAATAAAGATCTACAATGAAGTATTTGATGAAAAAATTCCTGAACAGGATTTAAAATAATAATAGTATAATAATGACATCACAGGAATTATTACAACAGATCGTCACTAATACTGCTCCGGTAAGAACCACAATGATATCAGCGAGTTCAACTAATCCTGAATTCAGTATTAATTTTCCAACCGCAATTCCAGCAAAAGAAATAGTGCTAGCGCAATTACGAGTTTATTATAGTTGGCCAAATATCGGGTCGAAATCATTCGGTGGTCTTCCGCCGAATAATTCATTAGTATTTGCAAATAAAAATAAACCCGATGGAACTCCTGATTGGCAAGTAGTTAGTATTCCAACGGGCAGTTATCAGATAGAACAAATCAATGAAGAATTCCAACGCAGAATTAAATCCATTACAGGAAAAGAATCAAAGATTGCCATTACTGTTCATGAACCAACGCTGTCACCGGCCATCGAAATATTATCGCTGGATTACGCCGTTGACATTTATCAATCTTCGATCAGATCAGTATTAGGATGGCCTGAGATTCCACCTGTTGTTAATGGTCCACCAAAACCACACCAAGATGAATTTTTTACAAAAGAAAGAATGTATTCAAAACATTTCAGTTATGAAAAGCCGCTACGACAATACATCGATGATGATACTGGACAGGTTTTAATCAGTATAGAGTATGAAAAAGAAAAACGTCACAAAGAAACGAGAGTTATTGTTACACCTGGTACAGGATTACCTGTCAGTGTAAATTTTTTGAAATCTTATTCGGACGATATCAAATCTGAACACGCAAGATTTCTCAATGATCTAAAAAATTTATTTTCAAGTATTATCACGTACTATAGCGAGGACACAAAACAAATCATCGAAACAATAAAGATCTTAAATGCAATTGCGGATCATCTTCAAGGTGCCAATGAAGAAATTATAACTTTCTTCAATGGTGCAGGATCACAGCAAGTTACCAAACATTTTAATATAACTGATCAACAATTACAAAAATTTATATTTCCCGGATTTGACGATACTGAACTAAAAAAATCAGTCAATGATGTAATCAGTGAAAACTTTCCAAAGATTCTCGAATCATGGAGAAAAATAGCCTCACCAGCAAGTATTCTCAGATACAATAATAATCCATACAGCGAAGGTCGCCATATATCACCGGGTATCGTTAATATCACATCAACGATCGCTGTCAATCTAGTATGCGATGTCATTGATGGTAGTTATCAAGTTGACACTGAAAAATCCAATCAGGCCCAACAAGGATACATTCTGTATTCATTTGCACCTCAAGTCCCACCAGGTTATTGGATTGTATCAGAACCAATCAACGTTGTTTATCTAAAATGTCATAATCCACTCTTATCGCGGATACATTTCAAACTTACTGACCAAACTGGCCACTTGCTCGATCTTAGGTCAGAAATATTAAATATAAACCTGTATGTGCGTTCGTAGAAAACACCAAGCAAAAAAAAAACTTTGTCTGAATTTGATAACTGATCACCACATATCATCATTATTATTATGGAAAATGTGGAGATCAGTTATCAAATTCAGACAAAAGTTTACAAAAGTGAACGCGGTGGTTTAGTATGTTTGATCATGACACTGAATCCACATAAAAATCTATTAATGAATTATTTTTTTTTTTACTGTAGTCAGAAATGAATTATCCTGGTACAATGTTACAGGTGACGCTATTGGTTTCGTTGTCAACGTCACTATAGTCACTTTCACTATGATTAGAGTCACACTCTGACTTATCTTTCGCTAGTAACTCTTCCGCAACTTCTTTCAATGACTCCGTCATCGACATAATATCTCTCAACTGTTGTATACGAGCGTGTACAATTCTTTTCGTTTCGTATTCGTGAGATAATTCTGACCCAACCTTTTCGATTGAACGTGAAAGAGGAACAAATAATTTCACTTACGTATCCGTGATTGCTGCCAGCGATTGTAACAGCGCCTGTTGGATCAACTTTATGAATCTATAATCGGAGGGCAGCGTATATCTATTTTCTGACTTTCGAAATTGTAATGATTCAAAATCACTCATTATTTTTTTCAGGATCACGCTCATCAGATATTTTTATACCGCTGTGTTGTAATTGCTTAATAGCAGCAATAATAGCATTAATGTTTTTGCGATTCATTACATAATAAATATTTGTTTAAATAAAAATATATTTTTTAATAAAAATAAAAATATATTTCTTAAATAAAATAAAAATATTTTAGAAAATCTGATTGAATTCGCAATTTTGATGGGTATATTACTCGTAAAATTTAGAAAATCTGATCAAAGTCACAATTTTGTTAGGTAACTTACCCAACAGATTTAGAAAGTCTGATTAAAGTCACAATTTTGTTAGGTAACTTACCGCTCAAAGTTAGAAAATCTGACTGAATTTCGTAAAAAATAAAATTTTATTATAATAAAAATATTTCTGAATCAGATAAATATAAAAAATATATTCTGAATCAGAATAAAAATAAAAAAAAAATATATTTCTGAATCAGATAAATATAAAAATATATTCTGAATCAGATAAAAGTAAAAATATATTCTAATTCAGATAAATATAAAAATATATTCCGAATCAGAAAATATAAAAATATATTCTGAATCAGATAAATATAAAAATATATTCTGAATCAGATAAAAATAAAAATATATTTTTGAATAAAAAATAAACAGCAGCAATGACGTTCGGTCTACCATTCCACTGGGGTCCCTTCTGCCGGCAAAGCCTTTACCAATAAGGTCCTAAGAGTCCCTTGTTAAGACCTTTTATTATGGCAAAGGCACTCTTTCATTGCTTAAGACCTGTCTTGTGGTCCACAGGTACCTTACTGAGACTTTTTTGTCCGGCGGACATTCTTTCTGAATGTCCCTATGTGGGTACCCTTCAGTGAGGTCACAAGGTCACGAGCTCACATCACCCTGCGCAAGTGCATAGACACTCCCCCATTGACAAAGTCAATGCGAATTCCTAATGTGTGAAACGAAATATTAAAAATTCAGAGGGTTGTCTAGGTTTTTCAATTTCATGTAACCCCCCCAAAATCAAACCCCGGGGAAAGTGCAAAACTGCACTCGCCACGTTGTTTGACGTTGGCGAGGGGGACATGAAATCTCCTGGGCTTGCTTGCGCCCCAATTATTAAGAAATGACATCCTAACGCCGCCCCCGACATATGTCCGGTACGGGGAAGCGAACCACGGGCCTCGAATATGAGAGCCAGACGCGCTAGCACTGGACCACGAGCTCGGTTACAAATATACGTTTCAAAAATAAATATGACTGTCAAGGATGATGAGTATATACTATCAGATTCTGAATAAAAATATAAAATAAATCACGAGAATCTGCAATCTTACACATTTCTGAATTTGGTTAAAATGCTGTATTATCAACCCTTGATTTCATTAAGGCAGAACTATCTAGCAATGATGCATGGATCGATATGTTCAGTTCTATCTGCATGCAGTCTAAGCAAAAAAAATCGATAATGACTACCGCACACACGGCTTAGTGTAAAAATCCACTATAGCGCGGTTATCATGGAATTCAATATCATCTTGACAACGTCCAAGAATAAATTCCTTGACAACGTCAATGGAATTGAGATTTTTGTGCTTGATCATATAAAATATGCAGATTATCAGACTTCAATTTTTGATGGATTAGATATATACTATTGAATAAATGTGTAGTTATGTACGCAATAACAAAAGGGAGACAACTGCTTGATTACTCTATAAGCGAAGACAGATTTATCTCCCTTCATTGTATATACCGGAACGTAATTTTTTGCTTAAATTTTTTTCGAAAATGCTGATTTGGTAATATTATTTGCAGCATAATGTATTGAAGCACGGCAAATACCGAAATATTTACCAGCCGCATTCATCGATGGGAAAATTATTGCTTGACCTGTCTCTGTGTTTGTGGATACAACCGACTTAGGAGTTTTAGAATTAATGCCAGTATTTCCAAGTGCAGAATTCTGACTTGGCGTAACAATCCGCAGGTTAGATAAATTATTATTTTTCCGATTTCGATCAATGTGATCGATCACAAATCCGTCTTTGATGACCCCATCTAAACATTCAAATACAAATCTATGAGATAGATACATTTTATTTCCAGCACGAGATATGAGATAACCAATATTAATAACAGTGTCACGTTTCGCAGTCCAGGTATCAGGAAATGTATAAAAGTTGGATATATTATGACCGCGTTTGATGTGTAAACATAGCCGAAAGTAGTGTTAATTGAGTATGCAAGTCGCCAGCCACCCAGATCATAGAATAGCCGCCAGTCAAAGGGCTTGTCGTCCTCACACCCAGACGTTAAACCATGGGTCCAGGGATCAAAGGGAAGCCCGCAGGGTGAACGGGGCGTGTTCTCACCCGCCACGTAGACAGACAAGCGAGAAGACATTGTCAGTAAGTTTGATTGGGACCGTCAACAGCGACATCCAATTGGAATTAAGATAGAGGGTGGGAGTAAACCTTAGATCGAAATTTTAGCTTAAACGTGCAGTAAATTTATCAGTATACCTGGGCAGATTATGAGAAGTAGATCTAGCGGGTTTAAGCGGAAGGATACTCCGAGAGAAGCCACTCGTAATTTGGCGGGAATCTTAGGACCAGAATTGTAAGACAAGGAAAAGCTTCGACAAGGTCAGTGGGCTATTTGCTCGATTTTTGCAAAACATTACGGCGTCATAATTGTAAGTATTTGTAGCATGTATACTTAATTACTGAAATTGTTTTAGTATGTAGAATTACCTTGTAGTGTTTCATTTATAAGCGTATTTGAGACATGAATTTGAGTTTACGTAGAGAATTATGTAGATTGCTAGTCCGTCAGAATTAATATTGTAATTCGCTGGTAGGTTACTTCGTAGTAACCAGTACCTTTAGTAATGCGTTATGTTAGAATTTACGCATGTTTGTATTGGAGTTTAGGAAAATGATTGATGTATGTACGATTAGTTACGATAGATGTGTGAATATATCAGAGCATGGATATTTGAATATTTGTATATTTGGTATGAGTTGTGATGTAAAGATATGCGTCTGATTGTTGTTTATTGGTTTGTGTAATGGAATTATAAGTATGTACTGATGTGAAGCAATTTATTGTTGTATGTATAAGAGTAATTAATACCATGCTTCATCATGTTGTGTTATTATGTTGTGTTTTACCATAGAAGAATGTATGCGTATTTCGGTGTGAATGAATGCGTGACCGGTGAAATTTAATAGCCTTATCTGATGATAGGCTGTGTGTAGTGTGAGATGTGAGCGCTGAGGAAAATATTGTACCATCCTTGTGTTTTCACAGGAAGCTTTTCGGGGACAGAACTTCCGGTGCAAGTTAGTAGTCCCGAGTCTCTAAGAGGGAGACGGAAGTGAGACTGACAGTGCAGTCGGAGTCGACAACGTGCAGTCGACATAGGAAGAGGGATAGAAGGGGAGGAGGAGGAAAGTGGTCTGGAGGAGGAAATAGAGGAGGAGGAGAAGGAACTTGGAGGGAGTCAGGGAGGACGAGAGGGAATTAGGAGATAGAGAAGAATACACAGATGAGTAGTACACAAGGACAGGTGGAAATCTCTCACACTACGAATCAAATGATGCGATAGGCTAGAAAGGGTCGAGCGGAAGAATTGTATTTGGGAAATTCGAACTATTGATCTTTTAACTGTTATTAAATTGTCATTATTGAACTTCACCCTTTTTTGTATCTTTATTCATTTAACCGTCGGCATTGCTGACTGGGGGCTCGGAGCTGTATATCTAACTGTCACTAAATCAACTTCCAACCAAAATCGAGCCTGGGTGGGACTTCTACAATAATTTAAATAAATATTGGAGGCACCCCACCCCCAATCCCCCACAACCAAAACCTCACAAACAGCACCGACTGATTTTTGTAGTTAACAGTTTCTGATGACACCATCTCGAGACGCTTCATAATTTTTAATTATTGGATGCTTCACAAATTCATTTTGTTCCATTTATATAGTAATACTATTTGTCTAAATGAATATTTTGAAAATCTGGCCAGAGAGTCTTCAGCGGCTTTTATGGGAGATTCACTTGACGATTTCTTATCATAATATCGTTTCAACTCTCTGTATCTTTTACCACCGCATTGCACACATAACCGTGTTTCTCCTCTGACCTCAACACCACATCGTAAACACGGTTTCGGTCCTAGACTACCTTTACGAAAACTCTGCATGTGTTGACTACAAAATTCATTTACGCATGATTTATTACAAGGAAGAGAAAATCCTATCATTAACCACCTGCATTTGTTATTTGCTTGTATCATTATATATATATAATTAAAGTTTAATTAAACATATATTTGCTTTAATTATAGTATGGAGGAATTTGAGAGATTATCCGCAATTGAACCTTCGAGAGCAAGATTCGATCTTGACAAACTACTAAAATCTAAATTTAATTTTCCGATGCAAGATCTGGCTTTGATAAATAGCGATATAACTGATCGTATCCGTGAAGCCAAGAATTTCGCAACGATGGTGCGGCTCATACTTGGTCGACATTTAGAATTATGAATATCATTGATTTTAGAATGCATGACGAACGAGGTAGAAATATTATCAACTCGACAATCAGCGATATATTTTTCTAGTAAAATTTATTGTGCAGAGAGATGATGGCACTTGGATTGTCCGTGATAAACGTGACCCTGTACGGCTTCATACTGGAAATAATACTGTTACATTAAGTAAAAAATCCAAACCAGGAACATTGACTGGTATTGATAAACCGTATTATGAACGAGTGTATCCTGTAACCGCAGTTGTTTACGCGATATATCCGCTACATGATAAACCTAGCGTTAATAATCTTAAACCAATGAAATTTTCCTCATTGACTTTGTCAAGGGGACTAAATTGCGTAGCTGAGCGAGTTATAGAACATTTCTCAAAAGCAGTACGCGGAAACGGTTTAACG
This sequence comes from Megalonaias nervosa, assembly GCA_016617855.1. Lineage (NCBI taxonomy): Eukaryota > Metazoa > Mollusca > Bivalvia > Unionida > Unionidae > Megalonaias > Megalonaias nervosa. Next base: position 123,632 of record JAECUM010000017.1, read on the forward strand.
GATCTAAGACGTAAAAAAACAAATGCGTGGGCAGAAACAGTTAAAGATACCGGAGCATCTATCAGCGACGTTGCTAAACTAGAAAAGAAATTAAAATTTCCAATAGCAGTAAGAACACTAACCGGAGAGATTTTGTACAAACCGAAATATACAAAAAATGGAACCCCTATAACAATCATTGATCATAACGCACATGCATGGACTGTGGCAGTAGCAATATTTCCACGGGATAGAACAGTTAAATTTTACAGCGATTGTATATTCGACGCTATCAATGATATTAATAAGAGTGACCCTGTATCCGTGTGGTTATTTCAAAGTTCAGATTCGTATTACGATCAGTTTGTAAGGCCTAACGGAGAAATTTATCGTGAAGAATCTCTCCACGAGAAAATGAAACATCTTGCATTGAAATATAATTCTGATAATGTCGAAGTTAAACGATTACTGAATAATTGTTTTACAGTTCCATCAGTTGCGGCTCACTTTGCTCAAGAGAAAAATTCATGGAAACCGACACGATTAGAATTTCTTGAAGACATCCAGCACAGTTGTGTCGAATACGGACACGGCGGATTATGGAATACTAAATATGATTATAGCGATATTATATCGGTTGATATGGTAGCGTGTTATCCTGGAAGTTTTCTTGGATACGGAGAATGTTCTGAATACTTCAAAAGATTCGAACATCCCACGCACGAGATGACCAGAGTTGTGATAAATGGACTCTTACCAAATTTTGACCTAACTGGATTTGCTTGTATTGAGTCATTTGAGTTTGCGAAAAATCTGCATCCGATTATTTATGTTTGGTTTGGAAGACATTTTTCAGAAAAATATTGGGCTCCAATAGTACTATTACGATATATGCTTGATATTGGAAATTTAGTGTCGTTGAAAGTAAACGAAGCCATTATATCGTATCGTCCGCAGAAACAAGTTTGGTTACCACAACAAAAAGAAATATTCCCTGACAGAGTCAGGGGATGAAAATCCTGATATGATTGATTATGAAAATAAAGTTGCAAAAGATCTTGGTAGGAAAATAATTGGTAAGTTTACTCAAGGAGGATCATATGATCATAAACGAATGTGTACAAGATTAATTATGGATGATGCTGAACTCGATTTTATAATTGCTGATACAACGGAAAAAAACACATTTATGAGTCGGAGTAATGCTTATTTATCAGACGGGTCTAAATTAGGTACAGTCGTGAGCTATATTGATGGTGAGTCACCACAGTTTACTCATTTAAGATCTTCTATGGTCGCTTACGTTTCGGTAAATTTATTATCAATGATAAACAGATTTCCTCGTTACGCTGTCAGAGTTGCCACGGATTCATTTTATATAAATAAAAAATACTTAGATTTGCTAAAACCGCTACTCGATAATGGTGAATGGGGATCATGGAGAATAAAACAAGAAAATATATTTGGCTATTCCGAATCTGCAGACGTTGAAATCAAGGAAATATATTACAGCAATGAAAATCAAATATTGAAATCATCGGCACCATCTGTGTTTGATCCTGTGGCCAGACATAAAACCGTTTATCTCAATGGACCTGGAGGTTCTGGAAAAACAACACGTGCCATTGAATTATTTCGCCGTAACGATGTTACGGGTTTGAAGTACTCCATTGATATGATTGTGCTGACACCTACACATAGACTAGCCAAAGAAATAAATGAACGTGGAGTAAAATCTCAAACTTATCATGGTTTCTTCAGATGGTGCGGGGATACGTGGACACCTGAGCGAATGGGTGAGAAATATATACCCCGGATTATCATCTGGGATGAAATTTGTACAGTATCGTTAGAAACATTAAAAATATTTCTCGATTGGTTACTGACAAAAAATACTGCTGTGATTATGTGCGGCGATCATGGTCAGCCGCAACCTTTTGTTGGGCAGTCTCCGCACGAATGGTTAAAAATGTTTGTGGATTATTATGAGGAGATAACCGATGATCATAGAGCTATTGATGAACCCCTAAAAGAATTTAAAAGATTAATCAGACTACAGCCAGATAGAATACAATGTGATATAATGCGTAAATTCCGGAAACTCCTGTGAACGATTTTTGGAATTTATGGAGACCAAATGATTTAATAGTTGCAAGTAGAAAGATAGTTCGTGATGAATTGCAAGAGAAATTATTTTTGTTACATAAAGAAAAATTTTCAAATCTACCCGTACCATTGTGTTATCGACCAGCGGATACTCGACGACAGAATATTGAAGTTGAAATTCCAGGAACAAATGAAAAACAAAATCTTGTATTAAATGATATTGTTTTAGTTGATGTTGATGTTGTTGAGAGCGCGTTGATCATGGATAAAACTCCATGGAAATTAGGATATGCTGTAACGATTCATTCGTTACAAGGACTAACTATTACTGATACAAATATCTGGATTGTCGGTGATAGGATCGAGTGATAAAATTTAGTTTATCTCGCAGTATCTCGAGTCAGAAGAATATCTCAACTACACAGGGTCATTATGAATTTTATAGAAAATAATAATCAAACTGCTAGCAATGTCGTAATAAGAACAAAAAACTACTTGGTTATAAGCAATGTGAAAAAAAAAGAAAAAAAATCCCGACTTTGATATTGATACTGAATTAATTATAACACTAAAACAACGACAGAATAATTATTGTGCAAGTTGTAACTGTAACATGCTATGGGAATATTCGAGTAATAATCCAAGACAGTTCACCGTAGACAGAATTAATAGTGGTCTTGGTCACACACGCGAAAATGTGATACTGACCTGTCTTGAATGCAATCGACGTAGGGGTGCTACTTTACAAAAGTGAAAGCGGTGGTAATTGTGTGTCTTCAGGAATTACTTGTAATTGTTCACGCATAAATCCACGTTGAGGAGCATTTGAATCCAGTCTGTATATTGCAGGTCTACCCGTAGATCTAACCACGCTAGAAATTTTATGTGTGGTCACACTCCAGATAGGATCAGTTGCTCTTTTTTTACCCCTTTCAAGTTCACCAGGTTCATATAAATACCTTACAGTCACATTACCTAACACTGGCTGTTTTGAAAAGTCACGTCGTTGTTCGTAGCCATCACGGGGTATATGTTTCTTTGTAATTGCATTAATAGGTTTCATAAAAGTTGCACGAGTAATTTCATTATTTAACGCAGCTGTCACACTTGGTAATCTTGCAACCCATTCGCGAGATCTCGTATCTGCCTGAATTATTTCCTTCGCATACTGGTATCCAAATAACCGCTCAGCGAGTGTTCGATTAAATCGTTCAACTATTGCCTGATCACGATGAATTGTAGTGTCCTTGTCCGATTTTGACATTATGCTTTTTCATCAGCGATGATACTGCACCAAGAAATTCTTTGCCAGGATCAACTTGTAGGAACTGTGGCCATTGCAAGGGTCCTCGTTGATAAATTTGTTCAAACGCAGATGCAACTTCAGATGTTTTTTTTTGTTGATAATGGTTCCGCTTCTTTATATCTACTTGCAACATCAACGACAGTTAACGCGTATTTGTATGTGCGTGATTGACGTCCACGTGTTTTAATAGTATCGTGCGGTAAAAACAAAATATCTGCTTGATGAACTTCATTGGGAACGCTGACATCAAAATACGCGTACTGAATTTTTTTAGGTGGACGCAGATAGATTTGCCATATTGCCTGTCGTGCTAACCACGCTACAGCAACAGCACGTGAGACTTTTGCTGCTTCAGCAAGTTTACTAATCGCTGCTCTGCCCTTCCAATATCCTCTTGGGCTATAATAAACAGATTCCATTATAATAGTTAAGTTATATAATTAATTACCGGACCCTAGCATTAGTTTACCCCTTCATAGCAGATTTCACTAAAAAACTAGCAAGTTTTTCTCTGAGAGATTTATCAGGTATAGAATTTAACGCATGAATCAATTTCACATCTACGAGATGTCGTTGTTGTAAATCCTTGCTTTTATACGCAACATCATGAACCTGACACGCTTGATCAATCTTATTTATTGGATACTCTCCTGGTCTTGGCTGATCTCGTTCGTCAAGTCGGATATCACGTCGAGTTCCAGGACCACAATAATTGTATCCGAGTAGATGTTTTTCTCCGGGATGCTTCGCCCACGGAACCCCTGGTAATTTTCCCAACGAAGCAGCGATATCACCTCCTGTCTTTGTGCTAGACGAAATAAATTTGTATTTTTTTGTGCCACATTTTTCACACTTACCTGTCAGTGCGCGTTTTTTATTTTTTGTCATTATTATTGTTAATTCAGCGGTGGGGGTGGGTGCCTTGCATCGAACACAATATAGATTCATATTACTTAATATTAAGGATATAATTGATTTTTCGGCGACACGAAAACAGGAGCCAGTCAAGCATCACCCAGCGCTACCGAATTCCATCAGAATGGTAATAATTGGGCCATCTGGAAGTAGTAAGACGCAATTATTGCTTAATTTAATAATGAGATGGCTCAAGTGGGATAAGTTATATTTAGTAGCACCATCTGTAGATGATCAACGATGCTATGAAGTACTTGAAGATTTTAATGCAAATGCAAAGTTGATGAATGAAGACAGTAATGATATTATTGATTTTATTACCAGTATTGATGAAGCGCCATCTGTAGATGACCTTGATGGACTTATTAATACTTTAGTAGTGTACGATGATATTATGCTGGACAAACGATCAAATCCAGCTCGGATATTTTCTCGAGGTAGACATAAAAACACAGACGTGATTTATGTTACTCAAAGATATACGCAAATTCCAAAAGTGATCAGAGATAAGTGTAATATTTTAGTTGTGTTTAACGGAGTTGATAATCATACGGTGCAAAATATTTATTATACTTGGTGTTCAGGGGGCATGGACATAATCAAATTAAAAAATTTCTTTGCACACGCGCAAGCTACACCGTTTGGATTTATAACAATAAATTTACATGATCCTAGGTCGAGATATCGTAACGGACTTGATAAAATATTTGGATAAAAATCACAGCAGCAGAGAGGGTGGACTGACAAAAATTACGCGCACGAGCACATAAACGAACACGCATAGCATTTACAAACACAGGTGTCACGAACGAGTAACAGCGTAAATAACCCACCTAGAGAGAATCTCAATTCGGTTAGAGGTTCTGGTTTAGCGTTATTGACCTATATTTTTTGCCTTATTTAGTATGATTTTCATGTTTAATATATTTGTTCGAAAACTATTTTGTAGGGTTCACCCTCTCTGCTGCTAAAACAGATCACAGAAGTCCATTTGTTCTCCACGTTTATCTCTTTCTTTCTTTCTATCCTTTTTTAATTTCTTCACTGGCATGTGGTCTTACCTCTGCTGTTCTTCCGTTTGTCTTGCCTGTTTAAAATTCTTCTGAAATCTCCTTTATATTATTTTCACTTATTTGGGACATTCTGAAGATCAATATCTTTTTCCCAATATTGATAACAGATATATTTACGCTTGTCCCTCTTTTCTCCTCTTTTAATAATAAGCCAGCTAATGGGATAACGGAGTAATGTTTATTTCCCGTTTGACCCCAGACACGGCCCTAGTGTAAACCTACGTTGTAATGTTAATTCACGTGTAACCCCAGGGCGGGCTATATTACTACATATTAATTTTACACTTGCCAATGGAGGCACTTCAGTTCATCTACGGTGCATAAGTGAAAAATAGAGTGGTACTTTACATGTTATTTTGACAGTGCCGGACTACCCATTAAGCACACTAAGCACGTGCTTAGGGCACCAGCCCCACAGAGGTACCAGAAAATTAATTATGTTAAAATTGAATGAATCATATATAACCATTTCGATCTGCATGTACGAGTATTCTGACTTCGAATGATGGCAACACTGGTATTTTCCCACCTTTGTAGCTTTAAATATTGTTTGCTTTGTTTTAGTTTCACATTTTCTTGCGGGGGATGATATTTTCAATGCTTAGGACACTGGAAGGCCTTAATCTGGCGCTGTATTTCGAATAAATAATTTAGATAAATAAAAGTTGAAATTTGTTGTTTAAAAATTTCCACTAAATACGGTTTCCTTCTCTCGAACATTGTTCTATTTGCTTGTTCTTTTGGTTTGGTTTTGTAATGGTCAGTGTTGCTGCTGAAAGCTTTCCTTTATTTTTAGAGATTTAAAGATAAGACTTTAGAAAAACCGCTCTGTGGCATCCCGAGACAAATAATGAATATACATGGGAAAATTTAAAAAGAAAGTTTGTTTTAATTTGTTCGCATCCATTGACGCCTTGGAGTTAATTTCATCGCATATAACTTTTGAGTGCAAGTTTTAAGATTCGGAGAGAGTGAGTTATGAGTGCGTGCGTGCTTGCGTGTGTGCGAGTTACCGGTATTCCTGAATGTACGTTCTGGTTCCTTTATGGTGTCTGAAGCTGCTACCGCTATGCCTAATCTTGACAGGTGTTGACGGGGCCGAGTATGACATCACGACCCTGTCATGGACGCTTGCGGAATCATCGAATATGTGTCTAGATGTTTTGACGGGGATGCATGAGTTGGATTTCAAGAGGCCGTTGTTCGCTTTGACAATTTTGGTACGATGATTTTCCTGTGGGGATACTGGTGCGCAAAAAGTTCGTTCAGGACGCCGGTTTAGCTCTCGTGTCACCTCAAAGGAGTGTCTCTGACAGCCAGTGCTATCAACAGTGTGGAGTCGGTCACAAACGATCCATTGACCAAAGTCCTGTGGGTCAAAGTCATTGTTTAGTGTAATGTTGATATTTTGGCAAAGAGTATACAAAGAAACAGTGTCACAACACGATGATATATCAGACGTAACCTTTTTTGCTAAAGTTTACATACATCGATGTCGGGGTAGATATGTACTTCGTGTTGCTGCCGTTAGACCTAATTATCGATTTCGGCAAGCATGAAGAGAAATGGGGAAATCTACAAGCACGAATATTCGACAGCTCAGGCAAACATTTTTTTTTTGGGAGAGAGAGAAATACAAATATACATGAAACAACGTAAAGTGCTATCTCTTGATCTCACACGAGAATACTTGATAATACTAACAGACGTTTTACAAAACGAATAAATAATATTATCATGTCTGTAATTTGTACTCAACGGTGATTCTAACCCAGGTCGGCGGGTAAACGACACCCTGCACGCACGAACTCCTATACCATCTCGACCATGCACACATCACCAATATATATATATATATATATATATATATATATATATATAGGGAGTATATATAGTATATATATATATATATATATATATGTACGAAAAATAACTTAAGTAGTATAGGCCCATTGATTGTAAATCAATGTGGTATTATCTCTCATTGCTATTAGCGGGACATTATGTGATTTTACCAACAGACAAGCAAAATAACATTGGTTTTGGATATCAGTGAAGTATTAAACAGTAATGTTATCATAGCGTAATAGGAAGAGGTGTGTGTGTGGGTGTGTGTGTGTGTGTGTGTGTGTGTGTGGATATAATGAGGCTCTTGACGAACTAAATAGCGATAAGAAAGGAGGTCAGGCCAATCCGATTAAAACTGAAATCTACTTTAAACACTTAGATCTAATGGTCACTGATATGTTCAGTTCACATTTTAACTCACCAATGAAAATATAGCTTTCAAATATGTAAAAATGATATACGGAACATATGGTCACTTACGATAACTATCCCTAACTGAAAATACAACCAGTTACCTGATTGGCTACAAAAATTAACATGGCCCGGAAACCCTAACTGTTACCTAAACGTAAACTTTCATTGGTGCCTGTCAGATCTCTTATCAGTTGGAGATCTTGATTTAGAGGCGAACTTACTTTAAATTCACGTGATGGTATTTCTGGTCCTGTAACAGATGTCCCCACTGCTTTGCTGCTTCGTATAACAGGGAAGTCGTTTCCACACCTCTGCCTTAAAGTTACTTTATCTTGCGTGCTGCATTTTCTCAAGATAGCAGTATTACAGTTGGAAGCATTCGCATTAAAGGACTTCTGGATATCTTGGATTTGTGATTCAATGTCGAGTACGTCAGCACTCATGGATACCAGTTGCTCACGAGCATACGTTTCGAAGATTCTTTTGTAGTTACAAGAGATGTCATATGGATTATTTCTGTAAATGACTTTCCTGAAATCGTCGGAGTACTTCAATGACGTGAGACTGGTCCATTCGAACTGCCCCTGGTCCAAGCAATTTCCTCTTAGTACATCAGAGGTCGCCATGGTACAAAATCATGAGTATTTTAGGTTATAAAATCTACAATGCAAAATGCAAAGAAAAGCAGTTAGAGGAAACTTGTACCTGTCTGATATTTACCATGAATCTCGGTAAACATATAAAACAGATATCCCAATCTGTGTTCATATTGTTCTGGTAGAATGTATTTGGTTCTTCGAACCATGCATCCCTATATACATCTGTGAATATCATTGGTTGTCCCAGTCCTGTATACGTGATAATCGACCTTTTCCGTCAACCGAAAAATAAATTCAGATGTAATTCGTAATTGGTACCCGGCCTAAATTAGCAAGCCAAGATCATAGGCCGGCAACTATTTCGATCTTATCTCCAGGACAAGGGGCCACGGATTGGCCGAGTGGTCTCAAGCGCTCGACTGACATCTGACCTCAGTCCGCGTGGGTTCGAGTGTGTGTGTGTGTGTGTGTGTGTGTGTGTGTGTGTGTGATTTGGATTTTTAACGTAGCTTTAACAATATTTCAGTCATATCGCTACGATGTCTGCAGTGTGTCAGTTTATAGTGATGTCTAGTACCAGGGCATCATGCCGCAGACATGTAGCACGATGTCCCACCCATTCACATTATCCTAACACCAGGCCTACCAGTCCTAACACTAACCTCTTAATGCTGAGTGCCTAGCGAGGAAGCTGTTACTATCATTTTTATAAGTCTTAGTTATGACTCGGCCGGGGTTCGAATCCGCGACCTCCCGCATACGAGGCGGGCGCTGTAACCACTAGGCCAGCGGAGCGGTCGCGTGGGCTCTAGTCTGAGGTCCGGCCAATATGAGTATGTGAAAAAGCTGCCAGTAGCTTCCTGTCGGTCAGTGGTTCTTATCGGGTTTTCCCGGATTCTTATTCGGCCTGTTGTACTGGCCGCCATACATAGCCTATCTTGCGCTAAGAAATGGCGTTAAGCCCCAAAACAAAAACAACAACTACAATCTCCAGGAACATATAAAGAAGGGAACCAGATTGATGGGACCATTGCAGCATAGAAAAAAGTACGAAGATTTGGTATTGTCATTGAGATGGAGAATGCTAGCTACCTGCGGTCTCGTGAGCACAGGAAGTATGACGCAGTTGACAGAGAAATGTAATGTAACGCAATTGAGAACTACATCGGTAACTACTTTTGCTCACATGGCACAAGATGCAGGTGGGGGTAATAAGAACATCGTCGGTCCTTTCCGTCAAGTCGTGGAAGGGACCTTACATGTAATTAGCCGCATTTAAAAAATACTATATTTGGAACTATAGTACAAGTCACATGGGTCATGCAGGCATTCAACACCGATTACTTCAGTAATAGGTGTCATTTTTTATAATTTGATTTTACATACCTTTAAGTGGCAAATGTTCATTTTATTTGGATTCGTAAACATCCATTTTCCTTTGGAAGGTCATTATTTATACGCCCCGATAGGTGCATACAGCAAAACCAATGTTAAAGTACGTAGACATTTTTGGACGAAATGAACGTAAAGGCGTGATCCAGTACAATCCGGATTGAATGTCGCGCGCTGTGATGTCACAATGAAAGCTACGCATATTGATAAACGAATTCGTACAACCCTCGACTGTGACGATTCCACTCGACGCGGTCTTATTTTGACCCAAGTTTAGTACATGGCCACCATTGTAAAAGTCCATAGTGATAGATAATTTTCGTCTGGAAGTTTCTTGGTGATAGTTAAGGTGCAGATCATTCAATAATCAGGATTGAATAGACTTTGGTATTGAAAATTATTGTTAAATTTTAAAGAACAATTTATATTTAATTTAAAATGAGTAAATGCGCATTCATGACCTATGTGGCTTGTACTATAACTTTATTCAAAATGTTGCGGCAGAAGGAAACAAAGCCACAATCTTAATATTGTCGGCATTTTCTGTCGCTACATATCATTCGCAAACTTGAAATCAGTCATATTGATCATACCTCACTGTCAGTAGCTGCCATTCGCACAAGTTCGGCTATTTATGAAACAAGGATTGACGTCGATGTTACTAGGATCGAACTATTTCTTTTATTCATAACATCTCGGTTAATCCCAGTCAATCCGATCATAGAAACAGCAGAGGTAATCCGAAAAGATTGGAGTTTCTTTTCTTTGGAGCAATTTCCGGCGAGCAAATTAAATAATAAATAAATAAATAAACAAATAAAATAAAATAAATAAGCGACTGTATTATCCTGCGATTTACTATCCAATTTAGAATATTATCCTTATGCCGACCAATTCTGAGGTTACGTCTGTATGTTAAGAGCAACAAATTAGTTCCTAACACGTGGTCCCGTTACTTTGTTAATTTTCATGACTTACGGAATCAGTACTTCTTTGGAAGTAATTTTAAACTAACCACAATTCGTTAAAAAGTGTGTTTTAAGAAAGGGAAAAATTGCCGATGCTTATTGGAGCGCGTAGTTCTGTTGTATAATCTTCATTTTCGGGGGTGCGTAGTTTTGCACATTGTAATGCTATTCAATTTCGGAGGTAAGGAAATACCATAATGCCTAAATAGAAGCGATTGGTTTTGAAAAACGCAGGAACTTGTGTAGTTTGGTTGAACAATATGGCGGTGGAGGATACAAAAATCACGGTCGGATCATTCTCTACCTTTGCTGTCGTAACGTATATGGTACACTCCGTCAAATTGATGTGTATTCTTACAACTGCTGGATCTCACTTAAATATGAAAAATCGCCCTAACTATGCCTCTTTTACATTCTGCGGGTTGACTCCAGTGTTTAGATTGTTGAATTCAGTTGGCTATCCAGACCCGTTTAACATGAGCGCGTCCGTGTAATTCAGTCTACAATCACAACCCTGTATACCAGAACGATTCTGCAAAATTCACGAGACTATCCGATATTATATACCAAACTGATTCTGTATAATTTTCGAAAGGCTGCCATATCTAAATGCATCAGTGGAGCTGAGTAGGCTGTTCCGAACAGGTGCACATGTTCTTCTGTGGAACTCACAAGACAGTCCAGACACAATTCACCGGAATGTTTTGCGGAATTCATTAGGATGCCCCACACCTGCATGTACTTTAGGCTGCTAAAATTCTGTGTAAGCTAGTGATCTGGAAGCGAAACTACTATCCAACCGTACAATAGTTTTGTCTATCCTACTTCGACGACATCGCATATTTTTGTTATTTAGAAAACCCTTTACAGTGAGGACAAGTCACAACTGTCTAGGAAAAATGAATAGGATTGGGCTAAAATATTGGGGTCAAAGGTAATCAAATGGGATGAAAATCAAATGTGAGTACTTCTCAAAATGGTTGAGAAACATTCCAGATGACTTGATACAAATGTCTTTATAGAACATGATATGAAAATAGATTCTCTAGCAACAAAATGGCTTTCACAGAGGCCAGGTTAAAAATTCAACTTTACTTCGTTTCAACGCCCCCCCCCCCCCAGCAAAACACACACACACGCTTGGGGGGGGGGGTCTGGTGATTTAGATGGACCAAAGGTCCGAAGCCTGTGGAGGTTCTTGGGAGGTGACTAGTGCCGGGGGCCACCGATATTCCTGCAATTCGATGCCATTTGGTGGCTTTTCCTGACGTCTAAATTCTCTTCCTCACACAAGACAATCAAGCACCATTTTATGCATGCATGTCATTTCCATATTAGGCCCATTAATTTCACCTCAAACATATTACTGAGAAGCATTTATAGAAACCATAAATGTTTAAAAATCGATTTATTTATGGACTGTTTACAAAAATATACATATGTCTACATGGCAACTTAAAGATGGTTGAGTTTTCCGAGCTCTTTACACTACAAACTGCTCGATGACGCAATTGAAGTCAGTTTTAAGAGAGACATCTCTTTCTACTGACAATATTAGAAAATCAGTTAACTTTGACTAACTCATGGTCGAGCCTAAGTATGTTTTAACAAGCTTCATCTTTGATAAGTTTCTCTCACAGCTTTTATCGAAACGGCAATTGTCAAATAGATTCGGAGAGCGACTGTAATGTTTGGAAATGCCTCTACTTATGTATAGATACTAAAACTTACATTTTCATCAAAAGAGCGTTCCTGAATTTCGTTGGTTTATAACCAAAATAAACTCTAACGCATATTGTTCTACAATAGTAACAGTACAAAGATGTGATGAAATTTCGCCGAATCCAAGCAACCTTTCACAGTGCATCCAGGAATCATTTTTCTATGTGTTAATAAACCACCACGCATATGAAGTTAACTCGAGAAACAATCCATCAGCAACAATCGCTGTAACGTTTTGAAGTTTGGAGTCGTCGATCACTACCGAACGAAATACACAGCTGGCAATACATACACGATTCAAACCAAATCATAACTGACAAAAGCTCAAATGTCGATATTAAAGAAATCGGCGTTATTTGAAAATTAATGACATCTCCAAACGTTTACAAAAATATACTGCTCCTATATCACTTCCCATAAATCTAATTACTGGTGGTTGTTGGATGAATTCGAAGATAGACATCTATTTTAACTGATTTATGCCCAGAAGATAGTATTGATCGAAGTGATGCGAAAGAGGATTGGCGGGGTGTTGGGGGCTCCGATGGATGGGGTACAGTTTGTTTATGAAACACACGCTGGCAGCAATAAATGAATGTGCAAATTCTTGTTATACGCGTGCGTTATGTAATTTGCTGAAAGGTCGCGATTCAAGAATAACAAATTAACAAACACATAGTTTTGGTCATTTTCGAAAAAAAAAATATCAGCTGTTTTGGCACCCAAAGACCTCCGGCGCACGATTAGAATCAATAATGTCGGCCCATTCTAGAGACTTCAGTGGCAGTAATCGTGTCAGAAGAAAAATGAGCCGGAGGATCTCTGTAGGAACTTAGGCAGCCTGGTCCGCTGCCCAATTGTGATACGTTAAAGAGCATAATGGTAATATCTTGCAACTATATATCGTAGTCAACATCATAAGTGTGATACCCGAAGCAGTATTGCTGTAGATGTCAGTCGGTTCCAGTAGATGCAGTCTTGCGCCTTTTGTCATCCGGAGTTTCGCCTGAGATTTAACTCATTGAGGCCTGCTCCAAAATTCGGAGCCAGGTGCTTGTCGGTCCTCCCACATGGCACTTCCATCCCGCGCTTGTTTTCTAATCGCGGCTATAAGAGCACGATTGTGATCCTTATCATGGATGCTAGAATTGATCAAGGGCATTCAGAGTTTTAGTCACCATTATTGTAAGCGCCCTTGTATCTCCATCGTACAGTAAGGCTTGTAGAATGTTTGCTTTATACAGATAGATCTTTGTAAAAGGCTGATCTTTGAATGCCAGATGCATCAATCCATGGTTTTCATAGAGCCAGGAACTACGCCTAATCCGTGGTTCATTGCGCTCTGAGCTGTGGAGTGAGCAATCGGGTTATGAATCTAGCTAAGTATCTCAACCTCGTACTCTTGTGGTTTTTGGTTGACGTAATAACTTGTGGACTAGACGTTTGGATTTTGGTCTTACTCCAGCTGATCTCATTGCAGAAGGTTTTGCTACCTCCTGTGTAATGTTGACGCTGAGTAGTAAGATCTGTATCAACTCAGCCAATAGAACGACGTCGTCGTCATAATCAAGGTCGGTAATATATTGATCATCTGTGGTTATATCCAGCTGATTCTTCCTTGCCGTTGGTTTCAGCGTCTAGTCTATAGGTGGCAGAAACAAATTCTGGGTAATTGTACATACTTACCTAACGCTGCTGAAGATATGAAATCATTGCAAAAATAAAAATAAAAAAATCACCATCGACTTGAATGCAGCTAATGTTGTCGGATATATCGCCTTGATTAGGATGACAACCCTGTCAGGGAGTTTTGTGCTCTCGAAGGTGGCTCAGAACACGAAGTCAAACGCAGCTTTTAGGTCAACGTAGGCTGTGCGTAGTAGTTGCCTAAATTACTTGCCGGTTTGTATCAATGTGTTGATTGTATAGATGTGGTCATTGGTTGACCTTCTTGTTTTAAATCCACTCTATTCTTTGCTGCACAATTTTGGTAAACGGTCTTTTGATCTGGTTAGGAGTATATAGACGCGAAAATCTTTCATCGGCAAAGATTGCAGGATAATAAAGTGGTAATTACGGCGTTTCCACTTATCATCCTTGAGCCACTTTTGCCCCTTTGGGTCCATGACACCCATCATAGCCTCTACCCCCATGACTTTGTTAACTCATATGTGACCCATGCATGTTTAGCAATTGAATTATCCATGCATTTGACCAGTCATGGAGGGTAGAGTCTATGACGGGTGTCAGTGCTCAAAGAGCCTCCCAAAAGGACAAAACCTGGTAATTTACCACTACTTGATGTTTTTTGCGTGCTATAAATGTGGTTGCACACAGTACCGATCGATACACTGTAGGCCCAGGCAACTCGTAATGATTTTACTATGTCAGCAGTTTGTGTTGCTATCGATAACCAGGCCTCTGTTAGGAAAGAGCTGCCTTGTCAGAGAGCATTTTTTGCGGAAGCTACCATGACTAAGGACTACTATTTCTTTTTTTAAACCGACGTTCAGCATGTTTTCGACGAACTAGTATCTCGACACCAAAACCAAAACCAAATCCCCCATTCCAAATCCCAAATTCAAACACAAGCACCAAATCCAAAAACACAGAAACTTAATCCAGACACCAAATCTCTATAAAAAAAAACAAAAAAAAAAACCACAAAAAAACCCACAAACACCAAATCTAAAAACCAAACACAATCACCGAGAACGAAAACCAAGCACAAAACAAACACAAACAACAAACACCATATCCAAAAGTCAAACACAAAGATATCGAAGCAAACAACAAAAATCCCCAAAAGTCGCCCTACTCTACTAAACAACAAACAAGGAATTGGAGAAATACTGCAGACTGTATATAATGAATTGAAAACAAAGTAGTTCCAAAATGCGCGGCAACCATACAACTACAAATACCACAACAGATGCTTGCGTCCCAACAACATATGCTTGCGTACCAACAATATATGCTACATTCCAAAGTATGGGTCTTCGTGTGCGAACAACGGTAGCATTACATATACTCTAAGAAAATGCATACAAAAACAGTGTAGTACCAGACATCTCCACTGTCGACCACTATAACGGCACAAGGATTGCACACATTTGCAACTACTTTCCAGTCTTCCAACATTTGTCGACGACGTATACGTATTTGGATATATTCGAATCAAAGATATTGTATACATGAAAAGCAGAGTGCTCTGTAGAACCGGGGATTGTGGGTCTGTCAGCGCAAATTTTGCTGATATCCAGGGAGTGGTGCAGAAAAACATACTCTTCCAGCCTTGCCACGCGACCCTCCGGCCGGTCTGGCTCGTCTTTAACTTGCTTTTGTTTTGCCACATACTTTTCCAGTGAAACAACACAATCCTCGAGCGGGTCTACCTCGTCTTCCACAGGTGTGTCGATTTCCACCACAACATTCCTGTTGGTTTTTGTTCCGGGTAGTTGTTGTTTTGTTAATTCGTTGTTTTCCATATCGGATAGGGCCAGTTGGAGCCAATCCCAAACCGTTTCTTGGCCTGGTTATCGATCGAAACACAATCTGCTGCCATGGTAAGATCATTACGAGTTGCCTGAGCCTACAATGCATCGATTGGTACCATATGCAACCGCATTTATAACAAGCAAGTAACACCCAGTAGTGGTAAATTACCGGATTTTGCCTTTGTTTGGGGCTCTTGGGGCACTGATGTCGTAGACTCTACTTCCACGACTGGTCACGTGTGGATAATTAAGTTGCTAAACATGCATGGGTCGCATACAGGCTAACAGAGTCATGGGGGGGGGGGTGAGCGAGGCTATGACGGGTGTCAGGAACCCAAAGGGGTCAGAAAGGCAAAAGTCCTACTTAGCCACTACTCTTTGCCTTTGTTGAAGGGCAGGATTGTATCATTTGTTCAATTACAAGGGATGTCTGGCTTTAAACAGCCATTGTGCTAGTCTCTCCCCCTTTCCCTCAAAACAATAATGGCATCAACTCTCCTGAAGTCCATGCCACCGCAATTTAGGATCCGTCGTAGTCATGGCTATGATCCATGTAAAATTTGAAGCATCACTATTTTTGGTTGTAATTATGCAAAATTATTAATCCTAATATTTATAAGTGAACACTCAATTTACTCGAGAAACTTTCAGACTTAAAAGATAAAATCAACACGTATGATCACTGTAGGCCTACCAATTTCGCACTCAAAAGAAATTACTTCTGTGGTGAAAGGGAATCTATGACGATATGAAGAATCGGTGAGCATGCAATATTCTTTTCTAACCATGTATTTCATAATTGTGACTGCAAAAACAAAAAACATAATTTGAGATTAATGATATGCAGTAGATGCTTGATTTTTCGGCAGGGGGTGTCAACAAGCGAAAAAAGCGGCCAACTGTACATCGTTAGGTGTAGTTCTGCATCCTGTCCGTATATATAATGTCTGTCAAATGCAGTTACTGGGCGTTATATAGTATTGACTGTATTAACATTTGGAGGCATTGCGGGGCCCAGGGCAGCCGAGTGGTCCAATGTGATCGACTTTGCAGAGCACCCACACATCTGACTGAGTGATATATAGCTTGCCAGTTGATTTCCGTGGGTCGTCTTTCTTCTTGGGGTCTTCCATAGTTCCTTCACCGCCAAATGTACTAGTTGCCGTGTATAGCATATCGTGTGCTGAAAAAGGCGTTAAACCTAACAAAAATCAAATCAAAACTTAGAGGGAGAGTCCATTAGGCCTGAAAGTCCCTGGTTTATATTAAATATTCTTTATTTTCCTACCAACAAATAAACACAGTTGCACCATGCAATGATTTCTGCGTTACTGGCCTATTAATAATGTTGGTTTAAATTTTAAGTTCGATGTTAAATTTATCAGGGCCGATCAACCGTTGACTTTAATCTGTTGAATTTATTTTGATATATTTAATGGAAAGTGTAGTTTTCGCATACTTGGAAACGTTTCTTATATCTGGATCACGAAATGATCACTGTGACCAGATTATCTTACACAAATTCGGATAACTTTTAGTGGCGCATGGCGACCAATCAGAAATATGTTGGGTTGCGATGCAATGAAAACATTAAATTAAAGGTGTACAATCCAAGTATTTCAAAGGTAAACAATTTATTGTTGATAACAGATTATTACAATTTTCAATCGAATGTTTGGTCGGTCTATCCAATCAATCAAAATAATAGTCGCTCTTTAGTAGTATACATTCTGCGTTATAAAAGTGATTCTCTGAAAAATTTACATTCCAGTACTCAAAAAGGGATACTACTCTAACAGGTACTGAACCCGTTCTAATTGATAGAGTAAAATACTACTACTACTACTACTACTACTACTACTACTACTACTACTAATAATAATATAGAATCATTAAAAACTTATCTGGACCAGGATTTGGGTGTAAAGACTACTGCATGGATGTTGAGATTGGTGAATTAAGAAAGGAAATGGATAATAGCATAAATCAATTTAAGGAGAAATCTAATCCAATCCATTAATCTAAATTCCTTTACAAATTGTGCATTTCAGCAAGATATGAGTATCCAGATGTTACTTACTTAAGTGAGTATAAGATGTAGTCTGAGTTGTTAACAAGGAAGCAATACTCAGAGTATGAGCTGTTATTGAATACAGATATATGTTAGGGTTGTTGGACGTTTTAAAATCTGAATGTGCACTCAGACATCAGTAAACATTTACAGATTTTACTATTTCGTTACGTTCCTTCACGTATTTCTGAATACAAGCTACACACAATAGATGCGTCACGACAATATGTCAGGACCGCTCCGGTGGCCTAGTGATTAGCGCGTCCGCCTCGGATGCGGGAGGTCGCAGGTTCGAACCCCGGCCGAGTCATACCAAAGACTTAAAAAAAATGGTACTAACAGCTGCCTCGCTTGGCGCTCAGCATTAAGAGGTTAGTGTTAGGACTGGTCGGCCTGCTGTCAGGATAATGTGTCTGTGGCATGATGCCCCAGTGCTAGACATCACTATAAAATGTCACACTGCAGACATCGTAGCGATATGACTGAAAAATTGTTAAAGCTACGTTAAAAATCTAAAACACACACACACACACACACACACACACACACACACACACACACACACTATGTTAGTGACTATAAAGGCTAATACATTATTTGTACCAACTTGTAAGATCAAACCTAAAATATTCTGAAATTGTTATGTTGATTTTTACATTGGATGGAACTTAAATTGACAACTTGTCGCTTACATATACTCACTTTCTTCATAAGAGCAATGTTTTGATAACTGGATTAAAACATGAAGACGTACCTATTCAGTAATGATGTAAAACAAAAAACAATGGCAACATTATAAAGCTATGTTACTCTTATATAAAACGACGTTTCGTAATTTATCGTTAGATAAATTATACAATGGCGACATTAGCAATAATCATTAGGAGCAATAGCTAACGATTTAGCATATGTAAAGAAACTAATTCTGTGTTTAAATTAGCTAATCCAGAGAAATCTGAAAACAAAAGAAAGAAAGAAAAATGCACGAGAGAGAGAGAGAGAGAGAGAGAGAGAGAGTCTACATTGTTTAATGAAAACAGAGCGAAAGATCTTGACTGTACGAATGGCAGATTGAGTGAAAAAGGTGTAGAAGTGAGTCAGTACTTTACCAATATGGGTCGTGATTTTGATCTTTAGATGAATCGATTCATCCTGGTGCAGCTGTGTATCACATTCCATATACTGATCTGAAAACTAACGAAAACCCCAAACTGAAAAAAAGAACAAAAATGATTTCTACTAACCTTCTCATGAGCAGGTAAAAAGGTTCGAAACTAAACAAAATAAATACATTAGATTTTTATGGACACAAAATATACATTAAATGCTTTATTTAATTCTTTTGCAAGTCTGACATTTTATCTGTCAATTTATTTTAATTGCATACGGTCTGTTGCGTTAGAACTGGCAAATATGCATGCTGATATCACGGGAAGTAACTCATAACGGCATAATCAACATTCTTAAACAAAGGAGATCTTTCAGACCAAGTGAAAAAGGTATAAAATTTAAATATAGCTACCTAAATGTACAGAACTCACCAACACATGCAGTACAGTTGTTTTTGTTTGTTGTTTGTGATACGAAACAGATGTAGGATGATCACACCAATTTTACACACACACACACACACACACAGACACACACACACACACACACACTGGGAAAAATATCCTTATTTAAAATGTCCTTACTTTTATCTATAGATAAGAAAGAAAGACCACATTTTAGGGAAATCAGTAGAAGTAGCATAGAAGTCAAGTTATCCATAATTTTCACGTTTTTATTTTCCTTTGTAACTCAGCACATAGCTTGCAATATTTTACTTGTGTTATTTACCATCTCTTTTCTGAGACTTAGTAACATAGTATACACTAAATAAGTCAGTTGTGCGTTTTGCCGAAAGATAGTGTAAATCAGTATGATACTCGGATATTTCTTCTTGTATGGACAATCTAAGTCGTAAGAGCTTGTGTCCGACCATTTTGTTTCATTTCAAAGATTATAAAATATGTTTAAAGTAACAACTATTTTCAAGTACTGGATACAATTTGAAATTAAAATCAAGCAGTTGGTTTAGGAATTCAAAAGAAATGGCTGATATAACAATGTAAATTTTTAGCGTGAAAATTTGGAAACGAAAAATTCATACACTTATAGTGCCGATTATTGTTGAAAATCAGTAGATGCGATATTCAGATATAAGATCGATACTAAATAATCATGTTTTTAGAAAATTAAGAGATTTTTAAAAAGAAAAAATATTTGAGACAACCCTAAAAATGTGTTTTAGCTCAAAATTAGGTGCTTTAACCTTAGTATACCTGATTGTGACGTCAAATCTCCGTTATGGCATCAATGAAAGCACATGGTCTTAACTGTCCTTGCCTATTCGTAAAAGGATCTACTTTGTCCGTGTTGCATCCGTAGCAAATATTGGATAATCTCTAGAGATTTTTAACGCTAGAAATAAAGCCAGAAATGACAAAATTTGCCGAAGAGGCACTGGATATCAAATTTTGAATAATCCGCGACTTAAAGTGACGTCATTCAGTGGTGGCCAATCAAATCGTCGGATTTTGACCCAACGATGACCCAGAATTAAACTTTTCGTACTTAAGGAGTTTGTGAATTAAATAAGCACATTTTATATAGAATTATCAGAAACACATCTTTATATTTCATATTTAAATTTTTCGATGCAGTGATATTTTATAGTTTCAACTGATGAAATATACACGTACAATATGCATGTTGAAATGACCGGCCAAAAAGAAGATAGTATGACCTCATGAATTATTCATGAGGGTTTAGAAGGAGGCTTCGGTGCAGTCGGGGAAGGTTGATAATGTCGGATCGAGAGAGTGGGGATGAGCAGCAGCAGCAGGCTCAGGGTAAGAAATAGAATCTGTGGAACGACTGTAAGTGTGTCCCCATTTTGAAACAGTGAATGCGCTAACATTATGTTACTCCGCCATTTGCTGACTCTGCGTTTTTTAATTTCCCGCATGGATTCGTGTCAATATTTCGACTACACACCCGTGTTTATCGGTGACATTCTGAAGTTCTTTTAACCATTTTCTACTGATAAAGATAGAAACAAGAATACCTAATTTCTCATGTCGTTATTCTTTATATAAAACAGTGATATATATTAATATTCTGCCATGATTTTTAATGTATCGTCGACAGCTGGGTTTGACACTTGGCTCGAAAATCAACATGGCGAACAAAATTTGATAAGCAAGTGGCAATTACTTTTTTTTTTCGGTCATAGCCAGTGGCCATTTTTTTTTACACAATCATGTATATTTACCACTGTGTAGAGGTAATTCAGTGTTAAGATTAAGAGACTGCCATTGAAAAAGCTAATAAAAGACAATAAAGTGGTATACGAGGTACAACTTGGGGTATGAAGGAAGTGGTTTACGTCTTCCTTTTGAATGACGAATTTATTGGTGTTATGAAGTGGTACGCACATGGCATGTTTGGAAACATTTTGAAAGATGGAAAAGCAGTTATCTTTTTTATTTTCAGTTATTGATAATACTATATTTACAAAGGACATTTAATTGGTTGTTTACTTGGATGTTTACAACGGGTCTGCTGCAAGGTGGTAATGGCCTTGACCTTCATCTGGTTCAACCGGTGTTGATATTAGATCCATACATGTGTATTGAGTCACATGATTATGAAATGATGTGGATTGATGTGAACTAGTGTTGTTTAAAATGTAACAAGTGCTAAAAATGATAATTGTAAAGATTTGATCTCACCTGAATGACATAATTTAAACATGCATGCAAGATTTTTCCAGCAGGGACTCCCCTTGTATGAATTTAGTCAATCAAATGTGATGACCTACATGACATGCTTAAAATGTGACCGTTTCCAAGTATGATTTTGCAGAGTTAATGAAGTTGGTGTTAAGTTTGCAATAACTCTTACCTGTATGAGCCGACATGTGTTTTACTTCAGCTGAAAGGAGTGTGGGGTGTGAGACATGTTGTTCACTAAAAACAATGACCCGCTGTACATAAGAATCTACCAAATTAAAAGTCACATCTCGTATCTCAGTGGGCATAGAAAAGCAGCTGTTTGGAATGTCAGCCAAGTTGTTAAAAATAAATCAAATCTGTAACCCAAATCAACCAATCAGTTAACTTTAATTAACCATTCTGTCCCTGGATCCACTGAGAAATAGACCCCTTTTCACATTACATGTTTTGGACGAGTTGCCATTCCTGATATCGATAGCTAAACATCAAAATGAGGTTATTCTTTATATTAAATTGGAAGTGGAGATCGGGTATTGGAGAGTCTGAAAAATACGACATCATGTACATGTCCTTTATATTGTTGTTGAACAAATATCAGCATAATATAATAATAATAATTATAATATTATTCTTCATTATGTTTTTTAAAGAAACATGGCACACACAGCCAAGCAAAAGAAAGTTTCTCTTATAAATTGGTTTTATACAAAAAATTTGTTGCAGAATGTATTTCATTTTATTTTGCACTAAACCAAATTAAAGGTCACTGGCCATACTCCAGCATTTTTTTTTTACATCAGATTTGCATTACATGATTAAAAGTAGTTATACTTGCACAAAAAGAACAAAAATATTATCAAGTGTAAAGAAGAAATAACAATTTAATTACTCGAAATAGAAGTATACAACGCTGTTATTTCCCCTTAGCTATGATTTCCCACCTATAGAGGACGCCAGCTGGAAATGATATACATTTATCCTCACAAGACGAAGTACAAGCTTTTTGTTGTTGAAAAATAAAACACTATAAACAATGGATAGGGAACATTTAGATGAAACTACTGAAAACTAATTTACTGTTCAGCATTATATCGATATGAGTGCACGACGCACTAGATTCTGTCGCTTTCAAAACTGTTCCATTGTTTCAGTTTATTTTGAAAATTCCCGTTAATGCAGGTAAAAAGGAATCAATGTTGGCTTCCTTATATCGGCCGACTTTATAAAAAAAACCCAGAAATCGGCACACTCAAAGAATTCAAAGGAACCAAACTTTGCTTCCTTATGTCGGCTGACTTCATAAGAAAAAATCAGCACACTTAAAAGATACCAGAGTCAGTTTCTGGGGTTGGTTTGCTTTGTAATAAAATAACCTTTGTATTTGACATCCTGTCAGTAAGTTTAAGCAAGGAGTTTATTGCTCGCTGTGTTTATTCATCACCTGGGCTTCTATTTGTTTGCCATATGTAATCATAATGGACGTTTGCAGGGCAAATAGCATACACAACAATAACTTGCATTAATAATACTTTTGTAACCCATGCTTGTGAAAAGATTATCTGCACTCACAGTGAATGTATTTTAAAGTAATGATTTTTATTTGCGAGATACCATCGTATAATTAACCTGGATACAATACAATCTTGGTCAGTTTGCACCTTGTAACTTATCATGTGTGAATGGCAGGTGCCTTCAAGCAATCAGGTGATATTTTCATCTCGTTTGTGATTTTGATATATGACATAAGCGATACACACTACAGTAAGGATGCATACGCAAGCTGGCATCCACTACATATACGGAGAATTCGTTGATATATTTTTTTCTTTAATAAATATCACGTGATGGAAAAAGAAGGAATAAATGATAACAATGCAAGGTTAGTTTCTTTCATTTTATTTTCAAATAAGTGTATGTTTATCAATTTTTTGGTACGGGGGGGGGGCACAAATTCACCACAAAATTATTTCCTTTCATATTTGTATGGAGTAATGGAGCAAATATGATTGACAATATTGACTAGTAATGACAAGCTTGTAATTTACATGCATACACACTAAGACAACTTGAAAAATGAAAACAAATAAAATAACTTGCAAGACCTTCATATTGCGACAAGTAAACACTGACAAAATGCTCAACATTATTCTCTCTCTCTCTTTCTCTCATGTGTAATCGAGTGGGTTATTAGGTGCAGCAGTGTTACAACCTGAAGCCTGAAATTAAATATATTTGTTATAATATCTCTTGTACACTTCCCTTAGAAAAATGTATATGTATGTGTAGAATATTGTTGTATAAATCTATATTGATAATTTGACCGGAAGACTTAAATTGAGAATGTCGTTGTGCAGATGCATATATTTTTTTTTAGCATAAAAAAATGTATATAAATATTTTAAATAGAACGAGCAAGATATGTCAGTTTGTGTTTTCTCTCATATATATATATATATATATTACAAAGTATGATTATTTTCTTTGAAAGAATATCAAGATAGTTTCTTGAAATTTAGTTTTTTTCCTAAAACTTATCTTACATAGTATCTGATTGTTGTTTGAAGAAAAAGAACTTGTTCTTTTTCAGTGATATGTTGGGCCAAATTGTCTTTCGAGCTGGACCAAATTGTCTTTGGGTCAAATTGACTATAATCCGGCATAAATGATGCAACTTTCCCATCCCTCACCCTATTCAATCCCACAGCTTGAATCCACTTTTTTTCTGGTAAAAAGGGTCTTTCGGAATAAGAAAGAACCCTTCTTCCCATCATCACTCTTTTGGTTACATCCATATGCAACACAGTGCACCATATTTGCTGTACAAAAGCACGTTCATAAGATATATCACATATTACATTTACATGGGGAAATTAAACACTTGAATGGCTAGGTTGAATATAAGGGATAAATGTATGTCATATCTGTTTTTGGCACGCGTAAACTACTGATTGTTTACGGAGATTGCCGAATAATGTTTTCATTTAAAAAAGCGGATTTTTAAGTCTAATTAAACATTTTTATGGTGTGCATACATAACAAATGCGTTTTGTTTATGACTATAATAATATCACATGTTTGTACAGTATAGGTGGCCAGTGACATTTAAGCAAGTTCTCTTTAAGTTGAATCATGTTTAGAGGTATATGCAGTTTAGCCAGCAGAGCATGTTGAGTATGTAGTTTAAATAAACTAACTACAATCAATGAAAAACAATCGCTATCCTTGCAGATTCAGAATACAGCAGACCGTCCCAACCCTTTTTGTTGAACTTAAATTTAAAATAAAATTTTCCTTAGTCCCATTCAACTAATACCAATTTTACTCTGTAGTGAAATGTCCTAGTCTTTGACTAATGGACAAATGTTAATTTCAAACCCTAAAAATGTCAACATAAACCCATTTTCAGAATCCTGGATCTAAGTCTGACATTGATCTAAACAATTTTAATTTAAAAATAACAATATTCTACCATTTTGATATTTTAGTTAAAAATAATATTACTCTCAAGTTTTTGGTATTTTGAATAAAATAACACTATTACATAGTTTGATATTTTAATTAAAATATTATTCTAGCGTTTTGGTGTTTTAATTCAAATAATATTCTGTGGTTTGATCTTTTAATTAAAGTAACATTATAGCGTTGTTATTTTGATTGTAAAAAAACAAAGATTTATATATAGTTTAGGTATTATAATTTTGATATTATTCCATAGTTTTGGTATTTTATTTAAATAACATTATTCTATAGTTTTGATATTTTTAAAAATATTCTTTAGTTGATGTATTTTAATTTAAAATACACCTCAAGTTATGCCATTCCAGCTGGACAAAACCGCCAGGTGGAGGCAGTGCTGTTTAAAGGCGAAATACTCATTTTATAATTGCTTTAAGAATAATTGTCCATAAAGCGCTTTTTCTGTATAAATTACATTTATTTTCAAGATGCTCAGCATTTAAAAGATCATTAACATTATTCCTTCTGATTTCAACAGCCTTTAATATGTACACAAAAACATTATGTATTATGTCACTGAATTTTGTTGTTGTTGATTAGACTGGTTCCTTGCTTACTATGTTAGTTCAGAGTTGAAGCAGGGAGTCTACAAGGCAGGGAAGCAGACTGCCTGTTGGTACACCATGAAGCAAGATCCTGTTTTTAAAAAATGGGTGACATTTACTTTGTATAACAGTTGTCTGCATCAAAACTCAAGTTTTGTACTTCTCAGTTAGTAAAATATTGATGCTGTGATTTCAGTGCAAGTAATAGTGAAACTCCTCATCCTTGAGGATATCTCTAAATGTCAATTCAGGATTTTTCTGAACTCACTTCTCCACTGTATGTGTGAAACAAAGCTCTTTATTTCTTGAAGAAATGCTCCTGGACATAGCTGTTATGGTAGATTCACGTTTTACATTCGAATACAAGAGAGCACATTGCATTTACGATCATTACAATTAAACTTAATTAAATGATAGAACTAAAATAAAAATTTCACTTGATGAAAAAACTTTTTTAATTGATTTTTGTTTATTAAAGTACTGCTTTCAGGCGGTGTGGCATTTTCGTTGGTTGAAATTTCATTGAATGTCATTATTTAGGATATACTAAGAATGTAGTTTGGAAAGAAAATGTAAAAAATGATGACTTCTTATTAAAAGTTGACAATTTCGTAATGTTGATTCAAATTTCTAGGTCCAATCTACCATTTTTTTCCAAAAAAAGTGCGATATATCATAGTTTCAGTTACAGATAGTGCTTGCAATTTTCTTCAAGTTCAACAAATAAGGGTCAGTTTTTAAAAAAAAATTATTGCAAAATAAATGGAATCCTTGCCTGAAACTGCATTAAAGCAAGTTTGTGAGTTGTCAGGTTATGAGTTATCGAGGGAATGGTGTAACATGATTCTGTAGTTTTAATATTTTATTTTTCATGGATGCAGTCACTTGTCACATACACAAATAAGGTCTTTGTTCCTTGAAACTTTAATCTCAATGACATGCCTTTCAGCAAAAAATGCAAATGCAGTTTCTTTTTTCATATTTGTTCCTTTCGTCACTGGTTTCGTTTTCTCTACTAAAAAGTCATAAATCTGATGGAAATTTATGATATTTTATACTAATCTCCAGGCCATTGAGCATTTTTGGAGAGCCATAACATTGTGAAATAAACCTAATATTTTAACTTTGAGGTGAACTTTTTCCTGCAAATTGGGGCAATGGTAAGCGATACTGCCATGGCTGTTTGTCTGCTGACACTATCATATTCAGATTTAAGATTTCTTTTGTTTGACAGTTAAACTGTATAAATCCTCTAGGCTATAATCGATACACTTCTCACGTCCTGACATTCTGAATGTTTGTAAATCTCCCAGCAGCAATCGTCTTGTTTTAGAATTGCGAGATTTGCAAGATAACCTGAGAGCGTTATTTTCAGGTATTGTGAAACTGGTCTGTTGCTCTTCCTTGAGTTGGCAGTTATTCCTACCCACTGGAAAAATTTGATTCCTTTAGTATTTTGAACATTTAGAGTCGGCCTTCAGGTCACTTTACATTTCAGTGAGTGGAAGTAATGTAAGTCTCTTTCTCCAAGGGGGGACCACTTGTCTGACTACCATTTTGACAAGCAGACACCTTTAAGCATTTTTATTGCAGCAACAAGACAAAAGATGTTAATGTTGGATGCTGAGGTTAGCTTTAGATGGCTGGATTTGCAATGTTGTTGGAATTTAATTAACTTGGCATACTGGATTTTTCTGTATACAGGGTGGCCAAAGAGACATACTTTTTTTTGCCTCGTCTTTTGGAGTCCCAAGGAGGAGGACAAAGAATGCACAGATTTAATTTCTGTTACATTTTCATTTGGCAAGGGGTAGGGCAAAAGTTTAAATATGCCATAAGAGTTTTGTTTGGTTTTGTGGGTTTAATGCCATTGTCAGTACATGATACATTGTGATCAGTATTTTTGGTGGAAGAAGAATATGGGAAGATCCCTAGAAGAACCACTGACTTGTGGGAAGCTACTGGCAAATTTTTCTTACATAGCCATGCTGTCTGAGCCAAGAATCAAACCTATGCAGACTGATGTGAGTTGTTTGTAAAGATGAGTGCCTTAGAACGCCAGGCCACCTGAGGCCCCTATGATAGGAGGAAGAGATCCAATATATGTGACAAGATAACTTTTCCTGGGAATTGTTGAATATAACCAGATTTGGTATTCAGCTTTATGTTAATGATACCTTGAAAGATTTACAGTGTTTAGTGACATTTACAAAAGTTATGGCCTCTGATTGCCGGCTTTATCGCTTTGGTTTCCACAGCATAACTTTACTATGGTATGTTGTATTTCAAACAGATTTAATATGGGGCTTTATATGGATAAGACCTTGATTAAGTTTGATTTCCAGTATTCCAAATTGTCATTTAACAGGATCATGACTGCCATTTCCCTTTTGGACTTCTATTTTCACAGCATAACTTTGTCAAATTTTGTTGGTTTTAAAGTGAATTTGGTAGGTTTTATTGATGAAACCAGTTTCTAGCATACCATTAAATAAATTTACAGGAGCTATGTTCCCTGATTGCCTGTCATTCAGACTTTAGATTCTGCAACATTACTCTAGAAAGATTTGCTGGATTTCAGCTAAATATGGCATGCAGCTGTATACTGAGAAAACCATGAACGTTTAAAGTCAAATTTTGATCATTGTCATTTGCAATAGTTATGGCTCCTGACTGTTCTTCCTCATTGGTTTCTACAGCATCACTCACTAATGATAATTGGTTTCAACCATATGTATCATTGACCTTGGTGACTGCTCTGGTGGCCTAGTGGTCAGAGCATCCGCATCAGATGCAGAGGTTGCGGATATGAATCCAGGCCAAGTCCTACCAAAGACTCATGAAAAATGGTACTAACAGCTGCCTTGCTAGGCGCTCAGCATTAAGAGGTTAGTGTTATGATTGGTCAGCCTGGTGTCCAGATAATGTGACTGGGTGGGACATCATGCTACATGTCTGTGGCATGATGCCCCAGTGCAAGACATCACTATAAACTGCCACACTGCAGACACCGTAGCGATATGACTGAAAAATTGTTAAAGCTGTGTTAAAAATCCAAATCACACACACACACACACACACTCATTGACCTTGGTATTGATAATTTCGATGTCTTCCCTGACATTAAACCAATCAAACACGGCTATCTAATTTCAGTAAGCGATTGACTCAGCCTTGGCTTTGATAGCTGTAACATTGTCCCTCTTGGTAAAGAGGGATGGTTAATTAGATTTGGCTGTCATTATCTAGAAGATGACCTCCCTCGATTTTATTGCCTGGTATGAGTGGATAGACAGAACATCAACAGAGAACTGAACAAGACTATTGAGATTAACACTGACATGAAGAAAGGTCGAAGTGACCCTTCACAAAGACCTTGCTGGCTTGACTGTAATGAAATTTTAATGCACAATGAATTCAATTTTAAGGTTCCATACTTATTCAAAATTCGACACCTTACATAGGCCCCCCCTTATAGTAAAATCTGGGATTTTGCTCTTCGAATTTTGAAGTTACATTTCAAGTTATTGTTTACATGTCCTGAAGTGACCCCTTCACTTCAGAATCAGTTAATCTACTCAATAGGCTCCTACATTGGCACTTCCCTTAATGTAACACAGTTGAACTTGATATTGCTGAAGAAATAATGACTATCTCATTAAACGTCCCTTTGTCAATTTAGCTTGGGCCAGATAAGCAGGTGGTTGGTGATCAGTTTCCAGAAGAAGCTTTTGCCCATAGATAGTGCTGGAATTTAGAGATCCCAAAGATAATCGCTAGGCATTCTCTTTCGGTAACAGAATAGTTACTGATGGCAACTTCCTGCTACCATAAGCAACCTGAAATAAGTTCCCATCATGTTTCTGCAGTAAAACTGACCCAAGACCCCTGTCAGAAGCATCGGTACATCAGACAAGTCCTTTGTCACGTCCAGATTGTCTCACTACGGCATCTGACATCAACCTATCCTTTTACGTCTGAAATGCTTTCTCACAAGTGTCTGTCCAAATAACCTTTGTCGGAGCCGCCTTCCTTGTCAAGTCAGTCACTGGACTGGCAATAGCACTGAAGTTTGCAACATACTTACGATAATAAACCTGCAAGTCCTAAAAAAGATCACACTTCTGTCTTAGTAGTTGGATGTGCGGTGTTCCGAAGCTGGTCGACTTTAGCACTGTCTGGGGTCAATGTATCTTCACTGAGTGTGTGTCCTAGATAAGTCAGTCTCTGAAATCCTATGTGACATTTAGATGGTCGGGCGGTGAGCCCTGTCTGTCTAAGTCGTTCCAGAACTTTTCTCAGTTAGACCATGTGTTCTTCCCAAGTAGGTGTCGCCAGTAACAAATCGTCCATTAAATTTGAAACTCCAATCCCTCTTAACCCTTTAGCTATGACTGCTGCATCTAAGCGTCACCTGTAAATAGCTCCTGAACCCCACTGACGCATATATGCAGTGTCGATAAGCCTCGTTTTACTACCCCAGTATCGCTTGTGTGCGTATAGTTCAGCAGTACTCAAAACTCCAGTGACGCATCTATGCGGACAACACCACTATGTTATCTAAATGTTGATTGGCTGAAAATACATAAGTTTACATATTTTTGATTATCATAACCAATGAGAGGACTGTTTACTCAACATTTTGATACAAGTTTGAAAGCTGAGAGGTTAAATTTAGACACACTGGAAGGGCTTTCCCGCAATTTACAAAACACGTGTAGTTGAGATAAACAAAAAGATGGATTCCGATTCAAATACCAGCGACTTTGAAGGTTCAGTGCAAGCGGTATCGAAGAGCTTAATGGATCATTCTTAGAAAATGGATCAGATATTGATGTTAGTCCCATTTCAACACCAGATGTAAGTGATTTTGAATCGGATGATGAGGAGGACATAGTCCCACTTGCACAATGGGAGTGATGACCTTGCTGTGTTCGAGATCAATGATTTTGATTCGCATGTTGGTTCAACAATCGAGCTTGGACCACTAAGCAGTGAGAAAGATTTTTTTCTCAAGTTTTTTCCTGAATGTCTGGTGGAAAAGCTTGTGAAATAAACAAACGATTGTGCCAAGAAAATGGGTACCAAAAGCAAGACCTGAAATGCAAGATGTAAGGGAAGGGAGGAGACATGAAGTTTTCATCGGATGCAAACAATGCCAAGTACATTTATGTGTGGATAATGACTGTTTTGAGAGGTACCACACTCAACTTTGTAATTAGAGTGTGGATTTCGTTCATGTTTTTATATGTACATATGTAAATATTGGATTTACTTTGTGGGATTCAAAACAGTTTACATGACTGGGATTTCTTGTATGATGGGATGTAGGAGTATATAAAGTCGAAATATATGAATAACAGATACTGTACAAGGTAAGCTGTTTTTTTTTCACTGAAATCCAGCAAAAACTAATGAAATAAAGAATATAAATGTAGCCATGTTTTTATTGTCAGTTTCTGTAGTCATCCATGATGATGCTCTAGTATTCAGCCTAGCAGACAACCTCAGTAGTCTCAGTAACTGATATGATAGCACTCAGCAGTAGTGAAACTGCACAACAGCTGTAGTAGCCAAAGGGTTAAAGGTTCTAGCAGTTTCCTCATCATTCGGGTGAAAATGCTGGGTGCATTCTGGACCCCAAACGGCATGACTACCCATTGGTATGTCCCATCTGGAGTTGCAAAGGTAGGTTTTGGATGGTCTTCACTACAAACTGGAATTTGCCAATATCCCTTTGACAAGTCTGTTTTAGAAAAATATTTGGCGTTGGTTACTCCGGCAAATTTGGACTCAAGAACCAGCAACATTTCGACCTGGAATTCTGTGATCCTGTTTAATTTCCGATAGTCGACACAAAAGCGGTGATCACCATCTTTTTTCTGGACCAAAACAACCGGTGAACTGTATGCGGATTTGGCTGGTTCAGTGACCGCTAAGTCAAGCATAGTTTTAATTTTGTGCTGTACAGTTTCTAACTTCGCATGATGCAGTGGATAGGGTTTCAGTTTCACAGGCATTTCATCCAGCAATTTCAAATTGAACTCCTCCAAGTCCTCCATGCCTGGTCTTTCTGTCAAGACACTTGAGTAGTCGTGGAGTATCTCCTCCACCTCTTCACATTGTTCTTATGTTAACGTTACGTCAAGGACGACATCAACGTAGGTTTCATTCCTCGTCAGAGGACAACTAGGAAGTACTTCTGCCACTCCTCTGTTGTTGTCGGGTTCTTCAGTCGCAACTGTAGCAACCACAAACTCAATGGGTGTCTCCCTTTCACAATAGTGTTTAAGAAGCTTAACACGGTACAACTTCTCCTGCCTTGATACTGTAGTTCTGTCCCCCCTTCTTTTCCGTTACAAGAAACAGTCCCCTCCAGGATACTTGGAGTTTGTTGTGCTGCAACGGTAACAACAATGACACCTTGTCACCAACTTCAAACTTCCATTCCTTTGCCCTCTTGTTGTAGTACTTGGCTTGACATTCCCGTGCGTCACGGAGATTCTTCTGGGCCAAGTTGCAAACTTCCTCCAGCTTGTTATGGAGATCAACAACATATTGATACGTTGTTCATATCTCCTCGGATGCTTTTTCATCCGTCCATAACTGTTTCAATACAGCCATGGGGTCTCTCACTGTCCTCCCATAAACTAGTTTAAAAGGTGAAAATCCTAGACTAGCTTGGGGTACTTCACGGTATGTGAAAAGTATCACGGGAAGGTATCGATCCCAGTCCTTGGGTCGACCTTCGTACATCTTCAGAGCTTGCTTCAACGTCCCATTGAAACGCTCTACTAGACCACTGCACTGCGGGTGATACGGGGTAGTAGTCAGGTGCCTAATGGAAAGTAACTGGTTCACTTCTTCCATCACCTGGTTAACAAACTGCGTCCCTTGGTCAGTTAGCATCTCTTCAGGAACACCAACTCTGGACCAAACTCCTAATAAAGCTTCAGCCACCGTAACTGAATCAATGTTTTTCAATGCAACGGCCTCCGGGTATTGGGTAGCATAATCAACAGTCGTTAACACATAATGATTACCACTTCATGACGCAGGCTTTATCGGACCTATCAAGTCCATCGCCACCATCGAGAAAGGTTCATCAGTCAGAGGGGTGGTTCCTAGTGGCACTGGACTATGTGAGGTCTTAGGTGCCACCCGCTGACACTTGTCACATGACAGACAAAACCTCCTTACATCCCCATACACACCTGGCCAGAAGAATTCCCACACTAACTTATCTCTCATCTTTGCCACACCCATGTGACTACCAAGTAGACTCTCATGTGCTAGCTTAAGCACTTCTTCTCTCTTAGATTGAGGTACAATCACTTGCTTATACCTCTCAGATCCTTTCCGGATGTATCGATACAAGATACCTCGTTTCAGCGCAACCTCTACCTCACTGTCTGGCAAGTTCCGCACTGACACCTCCTTTGCATACCTGCGTATCCTGTTAAGGGTAGAATCTTCCTCTTGAAGTCTCCTTAATTCACCAGGTAGCAAATTGTTTATGGGCAAAGTCGAGGGGTTCAGCGGCTTTGACCCTGACCTTTGCTTCATAGACCTCATCTCCACAGACCCCACGTGCACAGGTGTACACGTCATAGGATTAGGCTGTGGCAACACATACCTACATCCTTAAATTACTTCGTGTGACAACCCTGATAAGCACGCTGTTTGAATTCGTCCTTCCACATACGGCAAATCAAGGTCGATGTAGACAACCGGGAGAGAATTTTTAGTCCTATTAGCAAATTGGACTTCCACTGTCTCACCTGTATAATCAGCAGATTTGACAAATTTGCTGTCCACCAAAGCTGGATAACTACATCTGGTGTCATACAGCACAGTAGCCTTCTCTCCATTTACCATAGCTGTTGCTGTATTCGACCATTCTACTGGTTTAGTCTTCCTGGCAGTGCCTGGTGTCACTACATTTATCATTGGACGATATTTACTGCAGTCTTTGAGAATATAGCCAGGTTTGTTGCAGCCGTAGCATACAATTTCCGCTTTCTTACCTTATCTGCCCCTGAGGACATGTTCTTTTAAGATTTCTTCCTGTATGCCTTCATAAGTGAGCGTGGTGCCTGTCATTTTAATCAATTTATCGAAAAGCACGCTTACGTGAGTATGAAATTGTGCTTGTGTCTCTGTTGTTTGCTTAGACGACTCTCTGAAAAGTTTGCAAAAACTTTCAGCTGACAACTTGAAATGCCTTAACAGCGCTTTCTTGAGAGCATCTTAGTCATCTACTTCAGTGGGTGCCATATTATGGTAGACATCCTTGGCAGCTTCTTTCAAAAATGCAGAGATATTAATGGCCCAGTGGTCTTTGGGTATATGATAGACTAAAGCTAACTTTTCAAACTGAGTTAAAAAGTTATTGATGATTTTGTCTCTGTTGTTAAACATCAGCATAGTTATCTGGACGGTGTGCCTATCCTCTGATCTTTTGCTTGTGGGTCCTGAATGTTCATTCAGTTCTTCACCCCTCCTAGATTCCGCTTTGATCTTTAGTCTCTCCATGGCTAACGCATGTTCTCTCTCCCTGTCTCTATCTTCGGCTTGCAATCTGGCTAACTCGATTCCTCTTTCTTCCCGTTCTTGTCTTCCTCTTTCTTTTTCCTGGGCTTGTCTGATTCTTTCTTTTTCCTCGGCTTGTCTGATTCTTTCTTTTTCCTGGGCTTGTCTGATTCTTTCTCTGCCGCCTGCTGTTCTCTGTATTCCCTGAGACTCTGCTCTACAAATTCCGCTAATTGGATCCCTTCATAACCTAATTCGTCTTAACCAATAGACTTAAACTCTTTGACTAACTGCCTATCAGTTGCCATTCTAGTCTACTCGATGGTATCACCAACCAATTTACTTAGCTTAAGTATTTATTGCTTCTTACTGCTTTACAGGAAACCGCTTCTTTAAGAATACTTACCCGTATTCCATTCCAATAAAGTTTTAACCCTATGAACTTACTTAAATCACTCTAAAGCAACCTAACAGCGTTTGGCAGTACAAAATTCTGAATTTTCTCTCCAAATACAGCTTGCTCGCACCAAAAATGTGCAATTACTCCCTCGGGACGTCCTTAATTATCTCTTCTTGCAAGAGTAACTAAAGGCAATATTTCTTTCTGAATTACCGGAATTCAGACAACAACCACACTATCAAAGCAGTTCAGGTACGGAATCTTAATTTCTTACAATGTCATAACATACATTAAAGAAAATATCAAACAGTGGCATGCACTAACTACAGAATGCATAGATATTGACTCGAGTCACTCTCGTAATTCCTTGCTTAAATAATAAACAAATTTATCACTGCTATGGTACTCTACTTTCTATCTACTCAGCCTCTGTCACTCACACTGTTCAAAATATCCCGGACGATAGACCCCACTTTGTAATGTTGTCCCTCTTGGTAAAGAGGGATGGTTAATTAGATCTGGCTGTCGTTATCTAGAGGCCTCCCTCGATTTTATTGCTCGGTTTTAGTGGATAGATGGAACATCAACAGAGAACTGAGCAAGACTATTCAGATGAAATAATACAATACGAACCCCCTTTAGACAAGAAAATAAAAATTTAATCAATAACAAAAAAACTAATAGTGTCAGGTTCAATTCAAACAAATTTACGTTAACAGAATTTCAATAGCAGTGTTCTATTTTGGATTCGTTTCATCATGGTAACGAGTGGTGAAAGAGCACAATGTCCATGCCTGATTTGCATCACCTAGTGTCGCCTCCGGTCTTTGTCTCTGTGTATCACATGTCTTCCCACCTTCACGTGTATACGTTGATCTTCCTTGATCTTTCTATTCTGAACACGTCTCTTTTCTGGACTTCCGTCTTCGGACTTTCCCTGTCTGTTCCTGAGAGCTGTTTCCTTAATGCTGTTCTTTTCAGAAATTGTGCATCCTGGCACTAAAGCCTGTCTTTTCTTACAAGACAGCCACCTGGTCCCCTTTACTTGTTTAACGAGGAAAGCACTATTCTTTAGGTTTCCCCGGAGCCAACCTAATCCTCTCACGGGAAATACCAGACTAAAGAATTCGACCAAGGTCATTACTTTTAAGTTCAGCATTACTTCCAAGGTGTAGGCCTTAATTTAAACTGACCAATTGTTATTAGCGGTTCCTAAGTTTTCCCCAAGATAATTATTTCTTTCGTCAGATTTTGACAGCCTGGAATCTGAGAAATACGATGCACATCAGCTTCCCTTTGAAAATGAATATTTGTCATGGGTTCACATCAAGGAGTTATGGTCGGTAACTTCAATGTTTACTTTTCCAGAACAGTATTGCTATGCCTGGGTCAGTTCTAAATGAGCCATAGATGCTGGCCTTTCAAGATTAACACTGACATGAAGAAAAGGTTGAAGTGACCATTCACAAAGACCTTGCTGGCTTGACTGTAATAAAATTTTAATGCACAATGAATTCAGTTTTAATTTTCCATACTTATTAAAAGTTTGACACCTTACAATAGCGAAGAAAAATCCTTCTATCCTGCTATTTTTGTTTTAAAACTAAATATGTATAATGAATAACATGTTGAAATGTATTCCTAATATTTTCCAAGATTCATTTTGAGAAGATGAAGGATGACAATAAGGCAAGATAAAGGATTAGACTTGAGTAAACCAAATGTTTTCCCCTACCGGACTCTGGAGTCAAGCCTGTTGTGGCACATGTCGAATTTAAATTGTTGAGAACTGGAATAAATTGGATTTCCAGTATTCCACATGGTCTCTCTGGTGGCCTAATGGTTAGAACATCTGCCTCAGATGCTGGAGGTCGCGGGTTCAAACCTTGGCCAAGTCATACCAGAGACTTATAAAAATGGTACTAACAGCTGCCTCACTAGGCAGTCAACATTAAGAGGTTAGTGTTAGGACTGGTCAGCCTGGTGTCAGAATAATGTAACTGGGTGGGACATCATGCTACATGTCTGCTGCATGATGCCCTTGTGCATGACAATACTATAAACTGCCACACTGCAGGCGTCGTAGTGATATAACTGAAATTTTTTTAAAGCTACATTACAAATCCCAAATCACACACACACACACACACACACACACACACACACACACACACACACACACACACACACACACACACACACACACACACACACAGCATTCCACATCCTCATTTAGAGGATTTGTATTGTCCATTCTCAAAACTTTGGTTCACAGCATGGATTTCCTCTGTTAAGGCCCTTCTGAGCAAATATTAGCTTGTGAAGTCCTTTGTAATGCATCTGTTGCTATTAGGTCAAGTAATGTCATTATTTGTAACTGTGTCGACACAAGTTACGATTTCTGTTGAACATCCTCTGGTCCAGGGCCCCATTACAGTACACACTACCTTAATTGGGACATGAAAAAATAATTTGTCATTTTTTAATATAAAGTGTTAAAAATGTGTCCTTTTTGCTAAACGGGTCTTTTATGATAGATACCAAAAGCAGGTGACGTGACAGATGAAAAGATGATTCTATGTGCCATGATGCCACTCATGGATTTGTGCAATATAAATGTGTTGTGATAGCTATAACATTGAATACCATTATATTACACTTTAACAGTCATTTATAATTGAGAGTTATTTAATCAAAGCAAAATGAAGTACTCCATTCTCAAAATTGAATCGCCTTTGTGATATTTATGGGGTTACTTTTTTGTGATGCTTCATTCACAATATTGGTTTGTTAAGCTTGTACATATAATTGTAAGTTTTGGGACAAAGATTTGCATTTAAGAAGTCTTTAAAGGTCTTTGTAGTGTGCACTGCATGCAGATGAATACAGTGAAAATTTTGTAGCACAATCTTTGTTTCAACTTGTTATTCACATGCTGTGTAAAGCATCAAGTACAAGGAAACTATTACATTTGCCAATCCAACTAAAAGAATGGTGAGCTTGACTTAATTGATCAGTTGTGAGGACCAGTGGCATTAGACTAACAGACTAAACACAAACATGAGGTTTTCATAAATTGGACTTGTGCCAATAACTTTCAGATGCAACTTGTGCTTTGACTTCTATCTAATGTAAAGGAAATTCACTCTTACATACCACCAGTGCAGATGTGCATTTTTTTCCAATGCTTCATTTTAACTGTAGTGGGCTTCTGATTGAAACTATTTATTATTTATGTGAAGGCAATTTACTGGAAAATTTCTTGCCATTCTCATAATTTCACTTGTTGAATTACTGATAATAATTCACAAGTGATGTAAATTGTCAGTCACATGATAATCTTGTAATATGTTCTGTCAGGAATTACAGTCCTACCCGTTTATGTTGACATCCTCGGGCCCGAGGAAATATTGTCGACATAAGCGGATGTCGAGATAAGTGCGGGGGGGGGGGGCATCTGAAAAAAAGATACAAGTTAAATTCGTCAGGATGGGGTGACCTGTCGTCAGTGAGTAGCATTTTTACACTTTGAGAAAATAAACAATGCAAATTTTGATTACATGAAGACAAAACCAGAGTGAAATACACTTGTATATTGACAAATTACATTTAGGGGCCCCGAGTGGTCTAAATCGCTGTCCGTTACGGATCACTGCCATCTCACCTCTGTCTGCGTTGGTTCGAGTCTAAGATTCGGCGAATGTGGATATGTGAGAAAGCTTGCCTGTAGCTTCTCATGGGTCCGTGGTTCTTTCCGCGGATTTCCCGGTTTCTTCCTCCACCATTAATACTGGCCGTCATGTATAGCTTATCGTGTGCTGAAAAACGGCGTTAAGCCCCACAACAACAACAACAACAAGAACAAATTACATTTTAGTTACCTTTGTGTAATAAAATCCACAATAAAATATTGCATTGGTCACATCCTGATATGAAAAACATTCACTAATATTCAATGTCCGCATAAGCACATGGTTGCATAGTTGTTATTTACACGCTTCAAGTACATGTACTTATATTGGCCTAGATTTTGGTCAGTCTGTTGCCATCTTATTGAGGCTACCAAGGGGATGGGGCTATTCACAGGGAAATGAAAAACTGTCAACAAGTTGGTTTAAACAGTACTTGTATTTAGTTACAGAAGTCATTGTGAAAAGTACATAAAGCGAACAAGAGATATGCAGCTGATATGATTAATGAAGGCATAATATTGTATACATTGACACATGCTAATGAGGTATTAAAAGAAATGATTCTTACAATACAATATTGTAATAATGTCAGTTCAAGTGGTATACATTTAAAATTTTTCACAGACATCTTTGCGAGATGCCCAACCTTCAACTTCCTTAACAGCCATCTATTTAGTTTCCAAAGACTGTAAATTTAATCTGCGTTTACACTGCCGTTGGTAGCCATCGTAAATATAAATAAAGTTAAAAAGGAAACTTTCACAGCACAACAAACTTGTTTTAATCACTGATCACTTTGGAAAATGCAAGAATCAGATCAGATTTCATTGCTTTTATTTAAGTCGCCGTGACAGGCCAACTTTATAGGACCAAACAAAAGCCTGTTTTTTTTAATCCGACCGCAACATTAAAGCCTGGCGGCAAGATCAACTAATTGTTGAATAAAGTACAGGTCGGAACTGGTCGCTTGCTGACATAAATGATTAGGCGAGAAAATTAAAGCCTGGCGGCAAGATCAACTAATTGTTAAACAAAGTTTGAGTCAGAACTGGCAGCTGGTCGACATAAATGATAAGGCAGTAAAATTAAAGCCTGGCGGCAAGATCAACTAATTGTTGAACAAAGTATGGATCGGAACTGGCAGCTTGCCGACATAAATGATTAGGCGAGAAAATTAAAGCCTGGCGGCAAGATCAACTAATTGTTAAACAAACTGGGTGGTAGTTCTTTAAATCATTATGGTCGAGTGTTGGTTTCTTCAGCAGAGGTTTTACAATGGCAGTTTTGTAAAATGATGGGAATCCCCCAGATGAGAGAGAGGTATTAATAACATCAGTTAGTGAAGGCAATATTGGATCTAAGCACTCTAGCAGCAGTGACGTCAGAATCGGATCAAGTTCACATGACTTTGGTGCACTCTTCATCATGATTGTACGTACTAAATCCATAGAGACAGGTTCAAATGCTGCAAACGGTTGCCGCTGAAAATCTGTATCGCAACTGTATGGTGACGAGTCAACTGAAATTGTGTTGTCAAGTTTATCTCTGATGGTTTGTACTTTGTCACGGAAGAAATTTGCAAACAGGTCTGGAAGGTCAACTAGAGAGAAGGTAGCTGGAAGTGGTGTATAATAATGGGTTATTTTCTATTAGTTAATCACCACCATGACAGAATTTCATGCAATAATAATAATATTTTTATTTAAAGGACGTAATTCATTTATTCATTTATTTAAAACAATATCCCTTGAGGCCCTCAAAAAAAGTATATGTACATACAGCTTCATGCAGATATTTCTTCTCTCATGAAAATATCTATTTAAATAAACACATTTCCAAATACACTATAATACATTATGAAAGTTGGAGGATTTAACTGTATATATGAATTTTTGTTTCATCTCCAATAAATATGTTCTGAAAATGACTTTCTGCAACATCTTCATACATATATAGCAATTAATGATAACTTTGGCTTAGATTTACCTTTAGGCTGTTCTGCAGAAATGGGGCATAAATATTATACTTTTTCATAAAACAACATTAGGTACAAAAAATAGAGAGATGGTTTGTACACGGAATTTATATATACAGTCCTACCCACTTATATTGACATCACTTATGTCGACAAGCCGCCTATTTCGACAAAAAAGCAAAGTCCCGGTCCCTTGGTCTACTATTTCTACCAAAATTGTCATGCTTATGTCGACGTCGAGATAAAAAATAAACGTACATGTCGACAGAAGCCCTTGGTCCCAGCTTGTACAAATCCTTCGTATTCAAATCATTTATGTCAACAAGCTGCCAGTTCTGACCCATACTTTGTTCAACAATTAGTTGATCTTGCCGCCAGGCTTTAATTTTACCGCCTTATCATTTATGTCGACCAGCTGCCAGTTCTGACTCAAACTTTGTTTAACAATTAGTTGATCTTGCCGCCAGGCTTTAATTTTCTCACCTAATGATTTATGTCGGCAAGCGACCAGTTCCGACCTGTACTTTATTCAACAATTAGTTGATCTTGCCGCCAGGCTTTAATGTTGCGGTCGGATTAAAAAAAACAGGCTTTTGTTTGGTCCTATAAAGTTGGCCTGTCGCGGCAACTCAAATAAAAGCAATGAAATCTGATCTGATTCTTGCATTTTCCAAAATGATCAGTGATTAAAACAAGTTTGTTGTGCTGTGAAAGTTTCCTTTTTATTTATATTTACGATGGCTACCAACGGCAGTGTAAACGCAGATTAAATTTACAGTTTTTGGAAGCTAAATATCTGGCTGTTAAGGAAGTTGAAGGTTGGGCATCTTGCAAAGATGTCTGTGAAAAATTTTAAATGTATACCACTTGAACTGACATTATTACAATATTGTATTGTAAGAATCATTTCTTTTAATACCTCATTAGCATGTGTCAATGTATACAATATTATGCCTTCATTAATCATATCAGCTGCATATCTCTTGTTCGCTTTATGTACTTTTCACAATGACTTCTGTAACTAAATACAAGTACTGTTTAAACCAACTTGTTGACAGTTTTTCATTTCCCTGTGAATAGCCCCATCCCCTTGGTAGCCTCAATAAGATGGCAACAGACTGACCAAAATCTAGGCCAATTTAAGTACATGTACTTGAAGCGTGTAAATAACAACTATGCAACCATGTGCTTATGCGGACATTGAATATTAG
>JAECUM010000018.1:0-18010 GCA_016617855.1 Megalonaias nervosa
TTGGAGTGGAGAAATTCAGAGGCCCCATGAAAGGAAGCCACAAAGCTGATATAAAATGCACTGAAATTTATCTATTGTTACATAAACAAATTCTTCGTCTATATTGACAAACCATCTTAACAGTGCATTGTTATATCATAATCCGCTTATGTTGACACATAGCACGAGTACTGTATGTTTTGAGATATCCACTTTTTTCAAATTTACATTTCCAGTAGCGGAGATCAACCGGACGAAGCATTATCTCATAATCTATCTTTCGTCGGCTTTTTGGCCACTCGATAGTAATTAATATATTTGCGCAGACTGTCATTTGTATGTGGATGGTAAGAAAAATTCCTCTTCTTTTCACTCAGAATTAAATCCTTCAGAACATTAACATTTTCTGTAGTAATCCCTATCAGACCAGAACACCTCAGTCTCTATCATCGATTGACCCTTTCTTTAAATTTCTTATGCATGCGTGGGAGGCAGCATCACTCCACTACCACAAATATAAAAAAAAAAAAAAAAAAAAAAAAAAAAAAAAAAAAAAAAAAAAACCCAACAAGATCTCATTTGTCTATTCAATAGGCAGAGAGAGGAACAGTAACTACAGTTGACTGTACGACGTCCAATTCATTTTTAAAAAAAATTTACCCAGATAAAGTAGTAGCTGAAATTAAAAAAAAAAACCCATTACCTTTGAAGCACTGATTGTTATGAAAACGTACTAAGCAAATGGGGGAAAAAAATCTGTCTCAATCATGCAATACAATTTTTTGATGTTGCCGCCACAATAAGAAATGGACATTTGTTTGCTTCTCCAAAGCTGTCCTTTATCCATGACTTCAATAACGCATGCACTCTTCATCAAAGAAAGCCGACTACAATCTTCAATAAAAACAAAGAACCTTTCTTCAGAGAAAGTCAGTACTGAACTTAAATAAAAGAAATGGAATCTGATGAATTGTTTCATCTACCAATGTGACTGGAACACTTTTACTGTGCCGTGAAAGTTTCCTTTTCACAGGAAAAAGTTTATGCTTACGAACTCTACCAAGGGCGCTTAAAACGCAAACTTTTACCGACTTGGGACGTACTGAAAAGTAAATGTGCTTCATCATTCGTTACGTGATTGTGCTATTTTTTTTCCTACTGAATTCAGACCTATGTGACCTGTGACAAAATTATTGAATATTTTAAATCTGTGTGCATATCTTCGATGGAATTACTTCTATTGTGGATTCAATGTATGTGACGTGATTC
Source organism: Megalonaias nervosa (assembly GCA_016617855.1). Taxonomy (NCBI): domain Eukaryota; kingdom Metazoa; phylum Mollusca; class Bivalvia; order Unionida; family Unionidae; genus Megalonaias; species Megalonaias nervosa. Next base: position 1,249 of record JAECUM010000018.1, read on the forward strand.
GCGGGTGAGTACACGGTGTTGATACTTTATTAATTGCTATACATTAGACATGTATGTATAAATAGTATACACATATATGTACCATTGCGTGGTTCTCTGAATAAAGTTAAATATTATATATGCCTTCTCTGTTTTCACTACCTGTGTGTTTCTCATTTAATATCATCAATTTAAGATGATAACTGTGCCAATGAAGCACATATTTTTGCACCTGCATTTATTATCTACACCCCCACCCCCCTTGCACATTTTTTCGCTTACACGGTTCGGTCTATAACATGGTCAGGTTCTATGGCTCCCAACTATTGTGTTATAGCGGGGTCACACTGTATTTACAAAAAAATAAAAGAACATAAACTTCTAAAAATATATATTCTGGAAACAACGACCAGAAATTTGTAAATGTTGCAGCAGCTTGAAAAAAACCTAACAGATTCAACAAGCGGAGAGCACAGGTCAACCCGGTAGTCACGTGATACCAACATAATACATCGCTGACACGTGCTTAGTACTTGATGAATCTGGTTTTCTCCACCTTGATGCGATACCGACAGGTTTCTATTCATTGTTCTCAGAATAAATATGTTGAGAATTAAGTGTACATTATATTTATGTACAAGTATTACATAACATTTAATTAATATTTTTGAATTTTGTGTACAACATTCAAAATGGTTTATTGTTGATATCACATAACTATTGGACCTCTGATGTCATCGATATGCAGGTCGCGAGATTTGTGTAGTCATGTGACTTGGAATGCAAATGGCGAGTTCCAGGTCAAATTTCATCAACGCTATAGTTGTATCTCATCTCTCAGCGGATTAAAGATATAACGAATGCTATACTTGCTATTTCTGAGAAAATAAATCATATTCCTATCAATTTCATGCAGATATATCTCGATAAAAGGTCGTTAAAGTTTGCTAGGCCGGTTAGTAAGCGGCTACCCTATGCCAACACCAAATGGTGTCGGCGAATTCCAACTTTTTGATAGGGATTGGACTCTGACCCTACACCCCAACATAAATGTCCAAATATCAAAAATGGGGTTTCAGGGGTCAGAGGAAACTCAGACTACGTGCTGGGCTAGAGTCCAGCACACTAACCACTGTGCAACTATGGTTACACAATCGTTAAGAATAAATGATGTGTCATGCAAATGATTCTCATAGTAATATCTGTGTGTGGGGGTTTTGGATGAGATCAGCTGGTCTTGTCTAATAACTGTTACTGGTCAGGTGATGGACTGGTGTGTACAAGTGTTACTGGCACGTTATTGATTTCTACAGGTCAAATAATGGACCAGTTCATCATTACCAGTATATATGTGACTGGTGCATCATATCAAGTAATTGAAAAAGGTAAAGTGATGGACTTGTTCATCATGTTTAGTACTATTTGTAGTAATGTTGGACTAACTTGTTGTATCTAGCAACTGTTAAAATTCTGGACCAGTTCATCCTGTCTGGTAGCTATTTGTGTTGATGATGGATCAGCTGAGTAAACTGTTTGTGGCATAGCTGCACCAGTTCATTATGTCTATTAACTGTTTGTGTTGAAGCTAGACCAGTTACCATGAGTAACTGTTGATGTTTATGCTGGACCAGTTCATCGTGTCTGTTAACTGTTGGTGTTAATGCTGGGCCAGTTACGATGAATAACTGTTGATGTTGATGCTGGACCAGTTCATCATGTCTATTATCTTTTGGTGTTAATGCTGGACCAGTTACGATGAATAACTGTTGGTGTTGATAGTGGAACAGTTACCATGAGTAACTGTTGGTGTTGATGTTGGAAAAGTTACTATGAGTAACTGTTGGTGCTAATGCTGAACCAGTTACCATGAGTAAGTTTTGGTGACAGACTGGACCAACTCATCATGTCTTACAATTGTTGTAACCCCCCCCCTTTTTTTTTTCTTTAGAAAAACCAAACAAACCATACTGTACCAGTTCATTATATCTAGTATAACTGTTAACTGGATTATAATTGTTAACACTCTATTAATAACCACATAATGTTTGCAGTATGATTGGACTTTTTCACATTTTGAATTTGCCTCCAAATGAAAAGTACACACATTACTGAGTTAGTAGCAGGGTATTTGCATGTTGGGTGTGTATTAATGTTCATAGTGTTGTCAGATTTATGACCAATCCCACACCCCTTTGCCCTTAATTAAACACATCCCCAGCTGGGCCTTATCTTAATGAAGCTTCTCACTTTCTGGGTAAGTGGTCATGAACATCATCAAACCATCATATGAAGAATTATGCATGACATCAAATCCATGAAATGATGAAAAAGTCGTGTTTCTCACACTTAATGCAAATGAGATTGGATTTTATACACCTTTTTCAAGGTTTGCAATAATAAACACAGCCTATAAATGCATAATAAAGGGAATAATTTGATTATGGAACTAATTGTAAGTGAAAGGTGCAGAAATTTGTACCAATGGGGGTGTTAAATGATGAAGATTGTGACATGCAGGCATGCATAGTGCTATCTATTTGGAAATCTCATGGTACATGTAAAGTAACAGTGAAGTCCTGTCATATGCTCATAAAGATTATGGTTGTTTCAGTTATTTAATTTCTTATTTCCAGCTATTGTTTTTTTAAATTTCCGAAACTAGATTTAACAGCTCCGAGGTGACATACCTTGGGATACCGTAGCATCAACCCAGATTTACTCATTCACTTGAACTTTGTAGGATGAAATACTGTGATACTAAGGTGCTTGCTGAATTCCTGATTATTTTGCACTTTTTCATTTTTGTCAGGAGGTTGTTAACAAAAATCAGATATTTAATGAATACAAATGGATGAAATGACATGAAACAGCAATCTTTTAGAATGTGAATTTTCATCACTTAACCATTCTCATGTAGGAAGTACATTCTACTGCAAAGCAGCATAGACTCTGATAATGGTGTGTTTGTGTGTGTAGCGACAATTCCAGTTTCAGCAGGGTTGGGGGTTGGGGGAGACCATTTTAAGATTCAGCTCTTAACACGAAATTGCACAGTCAGGTTTTTACCCATGACAGATTTAAGTCATAGAGGCTAGTTGGGTTGAGGAATTTGCCGTGACATGACACGAGGTTGAACACTCTTCATTAGACTTGTAATTTTAAGTGAATAGCAGAGTCTTATCCAGAAGTTGCATTATGAAGGTCTTTTCTGGACCTGAAAATTTAAGGAAGGGGGAATTAACCTCCATTTCTGAATAAAAAGATGAAAATTTTCTGAATAGAGAAGGGATTTAATGAAGAAAGATAAAAAAATGTAATGAGAAAATCTGGCAAATTCAGTTGAATTTTAGGCTTTTTTTGTTTACTATATAGTTTTGTGTAAATCACACTTTCTAGAATAGACTTCTAGAGTAGACCCTGCATTATGTGATGTTTGATCTGGGTCTGTTCCAGATACAGTTTTCTCAGCATTGTAGATGGACAAACACTGTATTTTTATTTATTTATCCTTTCTTGCTTTCAGATGTTTTCTCCACCTGTCTCCAACAGCATGAAGAATGTTCCACAAAATCCTGGACCTAGTCCTATGGATCCATTGTATACAGCCTACAAACAGGGTATTTGGCACTGCCACTTTACTAACAAAACCATTCATACATCAAAACTTGTCATCTTGCAGATTATTTTTCAAGTGGATGCTAGAATTGTATCTCTGGTCTATAATAATTCTGTTCTGTATTTCTTCACATTTGTTGGACTAATCAACCATATTATTTTTGATGCAGTTCATGCACTAAGTCCGTCTTCACTTCTATTATTTTGATGTAGTCCATACAGTAAGTCCAGTCATGGCATGTATATGATTGTCCAATAAGTGCTAAGTTAAACAATAAACTGTTATCATCTCAGAAATGGAGTTGGTTTATGAAATAGAAATAGAATCAGCTGCAGAACATGGAAGAAATTATCAAACTGTTACTGGGAGCTTCTTTTTTCAAACTTTATATGCATCTATTGTACAAGAAGTTCTTTCATCTTGTATAAATGAGTCTTAACAGCCAACTCAGATGTTGGTATATGATTCTTTATTATGGAAGAAACTAGACAAACCAGGGTACACCACTTGCTTTTGATAGGTGACCATTGCCCCTGTCAGATTTAGGGATTGAACTCCAGATTGCAGTGTTGCAAAGAGAGTGCATTGCACTAGCTAAGCGTCAGACCTTTGTGCTTGCAAAGTGACCAAACCCAGAACCATATAGCTGCAAATTAAGTGTTACCACCACACTTTCAAGAATCTGGTTACCATGGAACTGAAATCGGCAAATCCCAGCCAGTTATCACTATGATATTGCCACAGTCATATGGTAAAAGCCCATTCAATTCCATAATTAAGTTAAAATTGTCATCAGATTTAATCACGGGGAATACTGTAGAAATAATCTAGTGAAACCTGCTTCAGCAGATATCACTGAAATGACACCTACTCAAAACACAGACACACACACACACACACACAAAAATCTGTACACTCTGCACCAAAATCTGTACACTCTGCACCAAAATCTGTACATGCCAGGAATAAAAGTAGACAGTGTTAGCATAGCAATTTTAATTTGATTGTGTGAAATGTTTTTCATAACTTGCTCTTTGCTCTTTCAAACATTATTTGTAAGTAGTTATAAACTGTTGGCTGTGCCTGTGGTAAAGTATTTATTAGTATTGAAGCAAAAGAATGAAATATATGTACAAATATGATAAAAACAAATGGAAAACAGATCCCTGGTAGAAGTATGGACCTTTAGCAAAAAGGGTTGGCAGTATTATCAATAGAATATACCTTTCATTAAAGAATTCTGGTCAGTCATGAATCGGTAATTGCATTAGGCAAGTGATTGGAAAATTCGATCAACTGCATTAAAAATTTTTTAGTTGTGCATGTGAATTTTGAAACCCCTCCACGCATATATATTCTCTAAATATAGGATACATCAAATTTTATAAGTGTCTTTTGTTTACTGATTCACTGTGCAGCAGAATATTTTTGTAAAGTTTTTACCACTATGATCATAATATTGCTTTCACAGATAATTAGGTCGCTGCTTGATTGAGTGGAACCCTATAAAAACAGTGTTGCACATTGACTGAGGGCTTGTGGGTTTCCCACAATTGTTAGTCATGTGTCCCCCGCAAATGTTGACCATGTGCAACCCCCCAGAGGATGTTTTTGAAAAATATGCCCATAACCTTTCATTAGTGGATGTCCATCCACATCAGTGCCAATGTTAGTAGTTACCAAAGTTGCAAAAGGTGATAAAAACTGTAAGATGGTAGTGAATATCTCTTTTAAAACAATGTATCTGGCAATGAAAATATTCAAGGGGTTTGTGGTAGTTGGCTGAGTTGGAATGTAAATTGTTTGATGGCTGTTAGTATAACCTGTTTTCGAGGTTAAGGTCAGCCTTCCTGTCAGGAAGATTTATTCTGAAGCTGAAATGATAACAGAAGATGCTACATTTATGCAAATACACAGCTGTCTTTTAATTCATGATTTAATAGTTTAGAATTTAGAAAACATATGTAGATGCAATGATAAATGCTGGTAGATAATGAGTGTACACTAAATGAGAGCCTGTTTGGGAATGAAAAATTCCATGGTAAGTTCATTTCATGTTTGTAACTTGAGCATTTTATTGCATTATTGTAAGTCTCCAAGTAAATTATGACAATGCAATGCAGACCACACTATTTTGGTGGCAGAACTGTTGAAGGAAATAGAATTATCTCATTTTATAGCACTGCTACTAGAATTATCTCATTTTATAGCACTGTTAGCGCACTATGTACTATTATTTTACTTTTGTCTCTCTGAAATGTTGTGTCCTCCAGATTTGGAGGTGGGGGATGCTTTGTCCCCTACCTTTGGGATCTTATGTGCAACACTGTAGTAATGTCTGTATTGATCTGTCTATCCTTCCATCAGCAGTTTGGTTTCCACAAGATAACTCTACTGAGAATTATTGGTTATAAACCCCAAATTTGGTTTGTAGTTTAATACTGAGAATTCACCTTGCAGCCATCAGTCTTCTAATTTAGAGGAGTTATGGCCCATGATTGCCCATCCTTGTAGCTTAACTTTACCAGTGATTGTTGGATTCAGTAAAATTTCATATGCAGCACTAATATTGACAAGAGCTTGAATCAGATTAATGTCCTGCATTTTACGACTTCATTTATAGGAGTTATGCCCTCTGATTGACTGCCCACCTCACTGTTTTCTGCAGCATGACTTTACCAATGTTGGTTGAATTTCAACTAAATTTGGTTCGTGACATTATATTGATATGGCTTGAAAGAGTGTTTGATTTCTAGTGTCCAGATTATAGGAGTTATGCCCCCAAGATTGCTTCCCTCTTGATGTTTGGTTTCCACAGCATACCTTTTCCAAGGATTTGTTGGATTTTAACCAAATTTGGTATGCTGCTTTATGTTTATACCTTACACGTGTTAGATCTCCAGCATTTCATAATATTATTATTGACAGAAGTTATGCCTTCCGTGTGAATCACTTTCAACCCCACCAGCTTGACCTTGGTTTAGCATTGCTTTACCATGAACATTTGGAATTTGAGCCAAATTTGGCATGCAACTTTTGAATGTGATTTTTAATTAGTCCACAAAAAAACATGAGTTATGGCCCTTGACTTCTCGTTGGCCTAATATTGGTTTCAGCAGTTTAATTAAACTTAGGTTTTGTTCAGTTGAACCAAAATTAGCATATCTCAAGATATACAGGAGTTACACTGCATCAGGGTTCTAGGATATGAACCAAATTTGTTGAGACTGTGAATTTAATTTCCAGCATTCCACATAATCATTTAGAAGAGTTATTTCCTTCTGCAGCCTACATGTAGCCAAGGACTCTTGAATTTCATCCAGATTCTGCATCTTATATTGAGGAGACCTTGAATGGGTTGGACTTGGCATTCCACATAAATCATTCAGAGCAGTTATGGCCACTAAATGCTCATTCTTCTTATTATGTTCACCAACACAAATTCCTGTGTAAAGCTCTGCAGAGCAATATGTATTTAGTGGGGCACTTCTCATGGTGCACCCCATTGGCCAGTAGTTCTAGATGACAACAATATAGTGTTGCTGGTTAGCTGGGCATTCAGATGTGCAAAACATTAAGTAATCTCAAAGTAGATAAAATAGGAATATAATCTGTGTCCTTGCACTGGTATTTTCCTTTGAAACAGATCTAATAGACTAATTTAAAAGACATGTATTTTAGGACACATATACAAAGAGTGTGTCCAACCTTTTTTATGTCCAGTGAGGTTTTAAAAATCCACTTTACATAATTTAATGAAATATTATACAAAGACAAGATTGATCTCTGATCCAAAGTACATGATGTGTAAAGTGCGAATGATTCTTACTGATTGTAAATTTTGTAGGCTTCAAGGAGTTATTATTATTTTACATATCTTTGTAGCCTTGAAAATTTCAGACAGAAAAGCAAGCCATAAAATTGAAGTGAAATGTGGTTACAAGCACACAGTGAGTGATTAAATGAGTTTCAGACATGCAAGGAAGAAACTCAAGTGACAGGGATTTATATGAACAGTGTTTCCATTATGTAATCTGATACTAGTTAGTTTCAAAATCTTTATTTAGTTCAGCTTACATCATGCAATAACCATTGTCTGCCATTCAGAGACTGTTGCTAAATTAATTATTTTCTGTAGCCAGCAATGCCATAAATAGTAAGTATGAATTAGTTCAGATTTCTGTCAACTGTTGGTTTTTTTTTTAAAGTTCTGTTATCTCCAGTATCATTGTCAGTGACTTGTCCTCTCACCAATGCAAGTTTTTCACGGAATATAGTAGATTGTTGGTGATCTTTTTGCTGTTTGCTGAAAGGTCAAGGGTCAGTACCATAGCAAGATATACCACTTGAAGCAGTAAAAATCAAAATTTCCTATATGTAATTAATTCCAACACAATTATTGATTTGTACTACTAACCAGTTGTGTATGAAAATTCTATGGACAGGATACAAATTGTGGTTTAAATCATACTCATTATGAAATATGGCCAACAAACCGTGTATGTAGATTGAGACTAGTGTCAACTAGATTGACATAAGCACAAGAGACAGTTATGGATCTTGGGTATGTGATATTACTAAGGTCAGATTGTAACATCTCTTTATATTGGTACTAATTATTCGCCATCTTATTGGGATCTTTATGTTGATTGCAGTCAGCTTTTAGTTAAAGTTCATTCCAATGGCCTAGTGGTTAGAGAGTCTGCCTCGGATGCGGGAGGTTGTGGGTTTGATCCCTGGCCGAGTCATACCAAAGACTTACAAAAATGGTTCTAACAGCTGCCTCGCTTGACGTTCAGCATTAAGAGGTTAGTGTTAGGACTGGTCGGCCAGGTGTCAGGATAATGTGACTGGTTGGGACATCATGCTACATGTCTGCGGCATGATGCCCCAGTGCTAGACATCACTATAAACCGTCACACTGCAGACATCGTAGCGATATGACTGAAAAATTGTTAAATCCAAATCACACAAACACACACACTCATTATGATTATAGACTTCCTCTCATCCCTTCAGAAGCTGCTGCTCATAGAAAACAATCACTATGGTGCCCATGGACAAAATGAAATGATGAAAAAAAATACAAGAACAGAACTTTTTATTAATTCATTTTCTTTTAACTCTGGAATTTTCAAGGCAGTTTTCATATTAATAATAAGAAACTATTAAGACAGGGCATTCCGTGTCAGTGTACATGTAGTTTTTAATTGGAAATCATATTATTTTTTATGGAATTATACCCTATGCCGTTTGAATGGATTATACTAACAATTTAAATACTTGATTGCCATATATACTAGGTCAGGTCCAACTGCAGATTGCACAGACCTAAGATATGCCATGGCATAATGCAATGCCAGGTCTGGGTCCATGCAGATTGTTTTCAGAATCATTAGAGGAACAAACATCATAGGCCCTAATTTGCCAGTGCATTAGGCAAAGGCAGCTCAGGATCTGTGTTGTTTGTAGTGGAGCTTGACATGTGTTTGTATGTTTGGTTATTCATAGCAAGTCTCTTACATACAACTTTATCTTACTTGAAGTACAGTAAAACTTGTTATGAGCGACCTCTGCTATGAGTGACCACCTGTCATGTACGAACGCGTCCAGCGACCACGATGTCTTGGCAAAATATGCATTTCGACGCTGCTATGAACAACCGCATCGCAAAAAACGAGGATAAATTTCCACCAATCTTTATTTAATCCCTGTAAGAACGACCGCTCATACCATTCTAAAAAAAAAAAAAAAAAAAAAAATAGGCTGGCTACCGATCTCTGAATTGTTATCTAGGCTTATAGTGTTTTATAGTTTCTGTTGTAAACCAGACTAAAGTATATGTAGATTATTTCCTAGTCTGGTTCCCTGCTTCGTGTGCTGCCTGTGTTGTTCTCCGTTATTTGTATAGGGGTGAGGAAAGCAGACAGCATACACAGCAGGGAACCAGACTAATTATTCCTGCACTTAACCTGCTTCCCGGCCTTTGTAGGACCTGGTATCCCTATGACGACTGTATCGCGAGAACAGACACCAGTGACCTTTATGTAATCAATTATTACAACAACTGCTTGACTACCAGTGATAGATGGTACAGTCCGTAAACCAGGCTAATGTACATGTCATGAAATGCTGTTGAAGTGCCATAGTTGATGTAGTGGTCGCGTATATTGTTTGTCTCGAGTTAATTGGTATCGCCGGGGGGTGAATAAGGTCATTGTCTCTTAAACCAGCAAGAGAGTATCATTTGCGGGATTCGATTGATAGTGCTTAAGACTTGTGATGTTTATCCCCCCTTCCCCCCCGTTAAGTGATGACATCCCAATCACAAAGCTGTCGTCCATTTAAGTTGGTGCGATGGGGTTACACACTTTGCTTATAGAATTAATCCCTGTATGTCATCTTTGAATGAAGCCGTTGACTTTTGTCACTGAGTATATGGTCCTATTTCTGGATGAGATAATTGTTTCTTTTTATTTCATTAATTGTTAGATATGCAATGCACATGTATAGATTTTTCATATTTTCCCACAGCCACCGTCTTTACGTTCGGTATTACAACTTAGCACTAATAACTTTAACACCTAGAATTTTAATAACAATGGACGAACCTCCAACTAAAAAGAGACAAATTTTAATGCTGGAGATAATAATTATTGTAACTGGAAGAAGTGAAAAAGTGCAGACCGCTCGCAAAAAAAGTGGTTTAAACGTCGGTAAAACAAATTTAGGTTGTTATTAAGGAAAACGAGTAATTCAGAAATGATTTCATATGCTAAAATATGTGATCTTCAAATGTAAATGTGATTTCATGTTTAATGATAGAAGTATATCTTTATTACAATATAATTTTGTTTTTAGGTGAATGCATACAATATTTTAGCAAAAACTATTAATAAAGAATAGAATATACGTACAGTGATTGTGGTTATTTTTCTTGAAATTGTTCTGAAACTGGACCTTGGAAACTGGTCTTTTTGTACAAACCTGCTATGAAAGACCACCTGTCTTGAGAGACCGCTTTTTGTTGGCAGAAGGGGCGGTCTCTCAAAACAGGTTTTACTGTATATCTTGAGTGAAGTTTTCATTCTACTGTTTTTGTATCTACAAAGCCCTATATAATGGCATATCTGCATATTATATACAGATAAATAAAATAGATGCAAAATATTTTAATTGTGTTTAGTTACACACCACATTCTTATTCCAAAATTGTCAGTATTTCTCCTGCCATAATTTATGATAAAGCATGCTGTTTGATATGGTGCATTTGATTCATATAAGCTATGTGATCAGAACAAGTTCTAAGTTGTTTGATTTTTTTCATTCTTAATATCATTGTACTTGATGATGCTGAGTAAACGTTTCATATTAGAGCCCTGCAATCAGGCACACTCAGTTTTAGGCCTGGTTATTACACCATTTGACACCATCTCAAAGAGCAGTACAATTTTTTTGATGATCAGATATTGTAATTTGTGTTGTACAGTGTTCACCAACCAACATTAAAAAGTATTTTTAAAACCCAGTTAGTTCCAAATCAGTGGGTACAAGATCCAGTTAATTAAAATCTTACCTAAAGTTCAGGCCTATGTTCCTTAATTGACAACTGCTGAAAGCATAGATTCAGATATGTTGAGAAGAAATGAATAAAGGAAGCACTTTCACCAGGTGCAAGATAGGTGTATTAGTAATGGTCTGAGCACACATTTCATCAGTAGTTCCCAATTTTCTTTAATTTTCCATAATTTTATTGGTTTAGACCTGGAGGAATTAGCAGGTAAGTGTATTATTAATATCCCATTAACCTTTTCTTTTCATTCCATTCCATAAGATCTATGCATGCAGTGACATAATATTTTGTTATAGCAAGTTACCACCCATTTCATTCCTGCTGCCTTTAAAGGCAAATAGTCCATATTTTATTGGCTTTTATAAAATAAGATGAGGCCAGAACTGATTCCAAAACCACCCTTGTTCGGTGGTTGGTAACATGCTAAAGTGATAGAGCTTGTTTGATTTTTATTTTTACATTTTGTAGTAATGGTTCCTGAAAATCAGTTCTACCGTGTCCATGTTTGGAAAAGGTTTATGTCAGAGTATTAGGTGCTAGACTTAAGATGGTCTGCTTTCGTATGATCAGTGGTTACTACACAGCTCAAAATGACATAATACATGATGATATCAGCAATATGATGCATGATGTCACTTTTTTATCAGGTGTACTAAAGATGCTATGGACTTGGGGAGAGACTGTAAATAAAATAATATGATTACAACTAATGCCATTTATTAAATAATGGAAAAGAGAAATTCATGTTCAGCTTTAATAATTGCAGCAACAATCTGGCAAAAGAAAATGAAAATGATACAGGGACAAAAAGATACGATACTCTTGGAAAATGTCACTTAACACCTGCAAAAATTGGCTATGATAGTGTGCACTTGCGGAAAACCATTGTGCTCCTAATAATTATGTCATACTGAAAAATAATTAACTTGTCAATATACACCTTTATTTTAAGAGGTGTCTATGATCTTAAATCTTCAACCTGTGCAGTTTAATGGTTTGTAAGTATTCTTTCATGATTATGTTGTGTGTATTTACAGGGTCTGTTCTATCATGCATGATGGCAGAGAATCATGCATATTTTTAGATAATTACACTAAAATTGAACTGAATGTTTAAAAATCTCGCATATTTTCAATCTCTTCTTTATTTCATCATTAAATCCCACCCATACGGAGGGGTGAGATTTCCCCACATAATTTGAATTTCTCGGGGATGATTCTGCTATATTTATTAGGTCCACTTGGCAGCCCCCATTTTCTGTTGCTGGCCCTAGAATTTTCTTTTTGAAATATTACAATCGAAAGTATGTTAATCTTGCTAGCCACAACTTTTCCCAGCATTCCTATTAGTTACATCTTACTAGACTCAAACCATACTTTTACCTTTATCCTTAACAAAAGTCATCTTAATCATAATTCAGAAACTTGGCATGGCTTATAAGTGCATTTAATCCCAAATAACTGGTTGAAATTCTCTCTCCAGTCAGGCCAAAATTGGTAAAAATGGGTTGAAATACATGTAGAACACTCAAAATGGTTACATTAGACTAATGTTTTTACATATTTTCATGTCAGACTATTGAAATGATGACAAGATACCATTTAAGGTTTACAAAACTAGTAAAACTTTTCTTTTGCCTCTTCACAACAGATGGTTGATAACATAAAATAGCAATCTCAATAATAATTAAAGTCGTATATCGTCAACATCTGCCATAGCAGAAGTCCCCTTTTCATATGTTTTTATACGATGAAGTATTGAATAAAATGAATAATTTTATTACATGTAGTAATGGACCTGGATATGATTTGATTCAGATTGAGCAACACATTTTGCACTTGTTTTTCATGACTCAGGACTTCGGTACGTAGCAATTTAGTTTCTGGTATTTGTGATCATTTAGTTGGTAGCAGAATTGATTACAGAAAGGAGAATTTCTTAAGACTTTCTGCTATCCGCTTTGAAGGGAAATATGACTGACAATTTTACTTCAATTATTAATGCATGATACTGAAATGAAATGCAGTTCGGGTAATGTCATGAAATCAGTGCAAGGCAAAGTGAACTTTCGTTTGTCCCTGTTTAGGTTTAATGACAGACTGGAATGTAGTTTTATAATACAAACTTGATTTATATTTTTCTAGCTGAATAAACTGCTAAATTTCTTTCCCATTAACCTGTGACTAGGCTTCAGAGGTTATTAGCTATAAGCCTCTATGTTAACAATTGTTGTTGTAGGGTTTAACGCCATTTTTCAGCACAAGATAGGCTATACATGGCGGCCAGTATAATTGGTGGAGGAAGAACCCTGGAAAACCCCGGGAAGAACCACCGACCCACGAGAAGCTACTGGCAGGCTTTCTCACGTGCCCACGTTAGCCGAGCCTGAGATTCGAACTCACGCAGACAGAGGTGAGATGGCAGTGATCCATAACGGTGAGCGCTTTAGACCACTCGGCCACTTGGGGCCCCAGTTAACAATTGTCAGATTTACTCATTTCTTGATTAAAAAAAATTCTCAATTCTAGGGAAGGGGGCCCCAAAATTTTATTGTTGGAATCATCCGTGGTTCTGGAAATGATCTGGCATTTTAGCTCCTGGTACTTTTCCTTATACTTTCCTAAGTAATGACCATTATTTTGAGATAGTGTTCAGCTAAGAATAGTGCAAAAAATGCACATCATCCTGTAAATTTTTTCAAGTCATTTTGGATCTGGGATTCTTTGGTACATAAAGATATATTTTTTTTCAAAGCCTAAAATATTCATGTATTTTTCAAGTGATAATCCTTTAGTTTGTTTAATTCTCTGTATGATCGTGTATGTATGTGCATGTTTGCATGCATGCGTGCATGTATAGGAATCTGTAGCGGACCTAAAAAACTTCAAGAAAACTAAAATTTCATTTTGACCTTAAAAGTCACAATAAAGCCTAAAATTCTCTGAAAGAAACCAAAATAAATAGAAACAAAACCTCAAAATTGAAAAAAAGCAAGAAATGGCTCTACGCCAACCATACCAGAGAAAAGGCGTTTTTGGCACATGTTTTTTTTGTTGGGCTACCCTAGCAGACTAGAAAATGAGTGAATTTTGCAATCCATCCAGTCATTTTATTTTACCATTCATTTGATAGGCCTATAAAAACATATCATTGTCATCATTTTTAGAGAGAGAGCAACAGCTGTGTCCTCTTTTTAACCCTTTAGCTACGACTGCCGCATCTCAGCGTCACCTGTAAATAGCTCCTGAACCCCACTGACACATATATGCAGTGTTGATAAGCCTTGTTTACTACCCCAGTGTCGCTTACGTGCACATAGTTCAGCAGTACTCGAAACCCCAGTGTCGCATCTATGCAGACATGACCGTTATGTTAACTAAACGTTGATTGGTTGAAAGTACAGAAGTTTACATATCTTTGATTATCATAACCAATGAGAGGACTGGTTACTGAACATTTTGATACAAGTTTGAAAGCTGAGAGGTTAAATTTAGACACGCGGGAAGGGCTTTCCTGCAATGTACAAAACACGTGTAGTTGAGATAAACAAAAATGGATTCCGATTCAGATATTAGCGACTCTGAAGGGTTCATTGCAAGCGATATCGTAGAGTTTAATGGATCCTTCTTAGAAAATGGATCAAATATTGTTGTTAGTCCCATTTCAATACCAGATGTAAGTGATCTTGAATCGTATGACGAGGATTTATTTTGCTGGATTCGAAACAGTTTACAAGACTAGGATTTATTGTATGATGGGATGTAGGAGTATATAAAGTGGAAATATATGAATAACAGACACTATACAAGGTAAGCTGTTTTTATTTCGCTGAAATCCAGCAAAAAATAATGAAATAATGAATATAAATGTAACAATGTATTTATTGTCAATTTCCATAGTCAGCCATGATGATGCTCTAGTATTCAGCCTAGCAAACAGCCTCAGTAGTCTCGGTAACTGATATGATAGCACTCAGCAGTAGTGAAACTGCACAACAGCTGTTGTAGCTAAAGGGTTAAGGTAATTTTGAAAATTTTAACTGATGTAACTTTCCTGAAATTATGTGAGCCAGGTATGTCATACAAACCAGAAGATGCATTGCTAACATGATGGAAATAGTTCATATAGTTTGTGACATCATTCTAAAGGCTTGAAATATGTTACACTGCAAAAGTGTGTCAACGTTGGGACCAAAATCAGCACATTATAGAACAAGGTAATAATTTTCAATGACAAGATATGTAATTTTAATAGGTCTGATCACAGCTTAAAGGATACAGACTTCTGGGCTGCACCATTGACATTGTTAGTTCCAACCTATAGACTTATAAACATGGATTAATCCCTTCGTATTCCTGAGGAGTGTTATTAAGTACAGTGAACAGTAAGATGCATTTTGATTCTCTGATTAACCTGGATTATGTTTTTATTTCTGCCTAAAACAAAGCGAGGTTAATTCAGATGTACAGTTGGGGACAATTTACCCCCGTTACCCTAGATATGAAAAACATGTTGAATACATATTGTCACTGTCTTTTTTTAATTCACTTGAAAAAGTGTGGAATATCACAACTTTTATTTCGTTTAAGGTACTATAAAATCTGTCCTATATTTTTAAGTGTTTGCAAATTCCCATTTGTTGATGAGAAAATGGTTGATCTCCAATATCTGAAATTTTGACTACATGCTGCATTTAAGTTTTAATCAGCTCTTACCATAGGGTATGGGGGGGGGGGAGAGATGAGACCCAATTAGATTTTTAAAAAAGTGTACTATTACTCATTAAAAATGCACAATTCAAATTACCTTGAACATACCTAGTAGCAATAGTAATACTTGTTTCCAGCTAGGTTAGCTTTCAAAACTGGAGTATACACAATGTTTGGAAAGGGACAGTGACGTCATTTCTGTGCGATGCAGATGGAAAGTGTGTAAGGAATAAAGTAGAGGAAAACAAGGCTCGTCAAAATCAGCTGGATGAGAAGCTTCAGGAGCTTAAAAATTTCATATACATGTAAATAAAATGTATAGGTCCTAGGATAGTATTGTAGGTAGTTTAGAGCGTGTTGTGCATCAGCTGTGTATAAATCTGCAGACCTAAATATGACATTGGCTAAATGTTTAAAATTCTTTAATAGATTATTTCCTGGGCAGTGGACTTTTTAGTGGTATTTTCTTAGCACTTGCAGGTTTTTTTAAATTATTTATTAATTTTCACTTTGTTTTCATTTTATTTTGAAACAAACTCGAAAGCATCCTTTATCAAATTTTTTATAAATGTTGTTCTCACCATGGAGAGTCTTCAGGAACTGTTTTGTTTGTTGAACTGCAAAATAAATTTTAAAACCTTGATAAAACCTGAAATAAACCTAGAATTTAAAAATTTAATTTTACTTCTAACCCTGAACATCTGGTGTGTGTGTGTGTGTGTGAATCAGCCCTCAACTGCAACTTGTTCCTTTTTCTAACCAAAGCCATGCTATTTTTCCTCTTTACCTTCACAGTGCTTCGAGAAGTTATTCAAATAAATATGTCCCTGCAATTTATCAGAATAGGTAGATTAAATATTAAAACCTTCAACAAGTATAGTCAGC